>JZKD02S1854873.1:1382016-1413429 GCA_000966675.3 Picea glauca | reverse complement strand
AAGGGAAGAAAGATGATTATTGTTCATGAAATTAATTAAGTGATCCATAAAACATTCTGCGAAAACAGATGCATCGACCATCAATCATCTTGATTAAATAACAATATTGTTCATAATCAAATATCCAACACAATACCATCACAAGACAATATGCATTCCACAATATATGTAAAGAGGATTTTATTCCCTTCTTTGCATCTTATAAAAAATTCCAAATAGTAGCCTTTCCACTTTGTTAACCATTGAAAACAACCACTGCCCATACATTACTTCAACCAACAAATATACTCAAATTCATGTTTCCATAATTCACAATGAAGTCACATAATCGCTGCAATCGGGATTGAAATTTAAATTCTTTGATATTCGTTAAACATATATATAGGTAGTAAACCCAATAATCTTGATTAAATTGAAAAATCTGAATTGATATTTAAACATATACCCAACAGCCATCATTTAGACACAATCTATGCACGTGGTAACTCATCCAGGCAATGTAATTCAGCCACTGTAAAAACAAACAATTCAATGTGACTTAAAAGTTGGACCATCCATCCAACACGACGAGGTCTCAACAACATGACCCTTTAAACAAATGGTCGATTGCAACAAGTAAACACGCTTAAAACTCTGTGAAACCCAAGCTATCGGTGTTATACACATTGAGCAATCACCAAAATATTATGATGCAATATCTCTATTAAACAAAATCAAACACATAGTCAAAGTAATGACTCACTCCGTCGTGTTGAGTCATTAATAACACAATATTACTTCGATTTAATTCATCTGTAACCAACTATGTTGTGAAAACTCAAGCTTATACAATTGAACAAACATAAGGATGCAGTGATATATTCTCTACAGTCATCCAGTTCAATAGTCATTCGGCCCCAAGAAAACCACAGTTACTATGCCCCTTATTTATTTTTGCAAAAACACCATACACACAACGCGACATACGTGAGCAACATCAAGAATTTTTACCAACGCCATCTAAAATTACAAATAATCATTAGTGAAAATACCAGTGACTGTGTATCAACCATCAATTCCCCTTTTTCGTAAAAAAAATCAATCAACCCAACAAGTTGTGGCAACTATGCATACCCCCGTATCCAATCGAATCGAGGCAGAAGCCCTCTCCATTAAAAATATCGAGTTATTAACATAAGGGTATTAAATGTGTGTTTTGAAAGTGCAATTGGCAATGTAGGGTTTATCATTGTTATAACAAAGTCAGTGACTATATACCAACCAACACTACTGTCCCATGAGCAACTGGTCAAGCCTGTGCTCAAAAGTCGACAACTATACCACCAATCAACCATAACCAAGTCATAAAACCAATGGCTAGGTTGGTCTTCTCTATCAATCTTCAGACTGGAGGGATAATGTTTATTCCGTAGCCAACACGGGGAGAGAAGAACCACTCTTTGTAATGGTGAAAAACTCTGAGGCCATGGTGCATATAGGAAGAACCACGACTCATTCGTGGATGGGTATAAATCCATGACAGAGGCCATAACTGAAAAGGTAGGGCTTTTTAATTCAGCCTGGAAAAGGTTATTTAACGCATGCAGGGTATAACCCTAGTGTTCTTCGATCAAACAACCACAGTGCGGAGGTGAAGACAAGGATGAGAAGGAACAACATTACTCACCGTGCAACCCTTGGCAGTGAAAACAACCCAATGCCCAAATGTACAATGTGTGGTGACATAAACTCTTCAATCATTAAACCCCATAAAATCCCACAAACTGGATACAACAATGCGAAAGCATGAATATAGCCCACCATGACCAACAAGGATCTTCTAAGTAAACCAGCAAGGATAACAGTGATCTCTTTTGACTGCTAACGCCCCAGGATAACCAGTAATGTTATGACTTCAACATCATTTCAAAGAGAATCATCAACGTTTCATTCACAATCACCATTTACACAGTCGCAATACTTAAGGAAAGCACATCTAATACACCTGAGCCAATATTCATTTCATAACCAGAGTAGACACATGAAGGGACAATAAAATAACATACTTGTAATCAAATGTCTTAAAACGTGATTTGGCCAAGAGGTTCCTCCCTGCTGAGAAATCAGAGCATAACCACAACAGTAATGTTTGGAAAATAGCCTGACTATGGTGGCGTCCAATGGTAGGGGTAAAGGTGATGTGCAATAAATGCACATCACTTGCCTACTTCAAGTTCATTCAATTCTTAGTACGCGCCAGCTACTAATCAAACAAATCATCCACCTTGAACCAACAATCTTTAATTTCCAAGAGTGCCACCCATATCACATACTATCTCTATTATGCATAAATGCATACCAACTATGCCATATACAACCTTGATAACTTTCATGGCTATCCTATGTTAGCTAGGATTTTCCACAATATTTTTCAATGCATATAGTATAGCATGTTAGCATAGGACAATTTCTTATTTTAGTTTCTTTTCATTTGTTATTACTAACATGTGGTTGTTGCAGGGGTCACAAGTAATAGATCTGAGAACAATCAGCAATGATAACCATGAAAAATTTCAGTATAATTTGATCTTGGAACAGCAAGGGAGCCCTGTATAATATGCTTGATCCATTATCCAATAAAAAAATATATCGTCAACCATGAAAGTAGTGTCGAACAGTAACATAACATCGAATAAACACCAGACTTAATCTCCAATCTACAAGGGGGTCCCACCTACTAGTATTATTTAGATTTTATAATAATAGTCTTTAGAAACACTTTGCGGGCCAAACTTCGTGGTGAATTTAATCATCAAAAAGGGTCCCACCTTGATTATCAAACTTCCATGTGGCATCCCTTCGTTGGTCGCGGGTATGAGTGGGTCCCATCCCACACTTTATCCTTGGTGCGCAAACTTGCATTCATCCACGATCCAATGATGGAGATTAGGCGAGATCTACGGTGGAGAGGCCATGTTGCATCCCAAATGTGCACAAGGTTAACACTCCCCTTGGTATATGACACTCCAAAACCCTTTCTACATGGCATTATTTGAATGGTGTCACATCGTAGAAGATCCTGAGCAAAACCGCTTCACTTCCCATGCAACAGTGGTTTATGGTATTGAGTTATACCACCCTGCACATGTGGCTCCCACGTCACCTGTTGAGCCTGCCATGTGCACTTCAAACCTTGCCACCAGATAATATTGTGGCATCCCATTTCACCTCTACCACATCATCGCCACATGCCCTCCATGTCATGTTGATGTCACGTACGAAAAATTACCCAAATTTTTCCAATTTTTCCAAAACTACATAATTTTGAAATTTTGTGAGGGCCATCATGGAACTCGAAATTAAGATTGCTAATGGAAAAGTTAATCCCAATGTGTATCAACTCAACCTTTTCACCCAAACTTCGGCACTCTTATGTTGAATCCTCAACAAATTTCACTGTAGAAATTGAGGATTCTTCCCAATTTCTCCCAATTTCACCCTGGGATTCTTTGTACTCTCCAAAATTATACCAAATGTGTGCATTTAGAGATTACAACGAGGATTTTTAATCCACGAACTCAAATTCACCAAAATTATAGGCAATCTCCTCACACTTCTGCTTGGAAAAATCTAACAACCACATTGCAAACATTCTCTAAGGTTTAACACTAAAATTTCATCCTCTGCATGTTGAGTCTAGCACATGTATGCTCAGCGTTGAACCTGTGGCTCTAATACCAATCTGTAAATTCCCCCAACTTAATTGAGGAACATTAATATGAGAAGTACACATAAAAAGAAAAATGTTCTTGCTAGCTAATCTCTTGTAGCTTAACAACTACAAATTATACACAGATTTAACTAGATTTTAGTATCCATAATTAAATGCATCTACGACATTCTAAATGAACATGAATGCAACTAATTATAAATCATCTACAATAGCACATAAAACCATTCTCATACACATGATAAAATGTGCAGCCATAAAACTCATAAGATAACTTGGAAAATAGATAAACACTTATCTTTTAAAAATGTTTGTGAAACTAGCTACTTGGGAAGGACGTTCCACCCAACCATAGACCTGATGTTCCAAATATCAATAGCAAGTCACCCCTGAGATGGAGCTAGGAATCCACAAGAGAAGGGTGTCTCTCACAGTCCACTCACAACTCAAACTCCCACAACCGAATGGTATTCTCCTACAGTTATCCCTAATTTCCTCCATCTCTCTTCCTCTTGACCTGCCCAACCTAAGGAATGTACCCCTTCACTTCTCTCAGTCCATCCCATTCCTTCATCAAGGTCTCTCTAGCGTTGGTAACCAGGAATCTCTTTGTTGGGAACTCAAGGTAACTCACTACCAGGAAAAACTACCAGGAAAACAACAACAACACTTGTTTTTACAGTGCAACTCACACAGGATTTCACTCTTCGGGCTTGACAACTTGGCCCTTCAATATTCGACTCCAAAACACTCCAAAGACACTCCGTCATGCTCTAAAATTTTCTCAACCTTCTTGGTCTAGCTCCAGTGCTATTTTTCCCTGATCTCTCCCTTGAATAGGCATCGTACTGTTATCGACCATACTAACCACTTTACATCTCTATTTCCCCCCATTTCCTTATCTCTTGAGTTTTTTAGGGTGTATTGACCCAAGAAGGGGCTATGCCTCATTCTATGGGAAGAAGGGGTTGAAGGCCCAGAGGGATTTTTTGGGGGAAAAAGATAAAATCCTATGTATAAACCTTCCATATGCTTCGCCCAGGGATCCCCTAGTAAGCAATGAAATGTTTATCTATTTGAAAAAGGGGACCCACAAGAATAATGATTAAGAATGCTTAAAGGGTTAGTTGGAGGATAGGAGGTATCATCACGAGCCAGCCTATCATGTTCATGGATATCTAGTGGTATGAAATTACCATCACCTTGTTACCAAGCCAAGGTAATGGCTCTCGGTTGCATGGCTGAGAGAAAGGGGGCCTCATCATGAGCCAGCCTTCTCATTTCCACTAGGTGTCTGTGAGTGACATTGTCATTATCTGGACACCATGCCAAGGAAGTGGCCTTCAACTTGTCCCTAAAATTTGAAAGAAAAAAACAATGGAAAAACAATGGGCTTGCAAAATTTTCATTGAAAACAAAGGTGCCATGCACCCTCTACAAAGGAACCCATGAATGAGACACTACAACCCATTGTATGTCATGAACCACATGCCCATTCAGTCTTGACCCTAACCACTTCACCCACTTTACATGGCTTAGAGAGGGATATCTTGGAAACTCTCCTTGACCTAGGGAAAGATCTATCCAATAGGACACCTCGCCAACCCTCCCTTATCCAAGCTTGGAAAGTCACATAATGTCTTTGAGCACTTAATTGTTTGACAAGGTAATCTTTGATGCACATACTTAGGTGGCTCATTTATTGATTTGATTTACTTATCATGATATTTTGACTTGAGATCCTTGGAGGGTGTGCGTATTTGTCTTTGCAGGTCCTAGTTGGTGGACAGTTTTGGAGGAACAAGCCTAGCTTGGGCTTCCATGGGGCTTGAAGCCCACGGGTAGATTCCAACGGCCTGCATGTTGGATGAGAGAGATGAAACTTTGGAGGCCTAGAAGATTACTTGGGAAACATAACCTATCCCCTACTTGCCAAACATTTTTCCTAGGAGAGGCAAAACATCAGCTTTACAAGCATGATGTCATATATGGGGCTAGGGTTTGGTGGTAAGGTTGATATGCATTGGCACAAGGACATTTTTAGGAGTTTGAGGCTTTGACCATGAAGGAAGTGACTTGGATGCTTGACATGTGGATTTGGGAAGCCTTTCTACACTCCTCCATTACCAATGACTTGCTCCTAGTGCCAAAACGTCCCCTAAAGGGGCGACGTCTTTCTAAATTAGGGTTTTCTTTGTGCAAAAAGTGAAACTAAAGTGAATTGTTTAATATTACTTTGTAGAAAGGGGAAATATTAGGTTTGTTGACACCTAGTATTGTGTTTTACCCTAAGTTATGTGGACAAACTATCTTAGTGACATTTTGTATAAATAGGAGATCATAAGATCTCATTTTAACATAAATCTCCCTCTTGTGAGAAGTACTTGGACTGAAATTTTCGTTACACTTGGAGTTCTTCTTGTCTCTTGTGTTATGGAATGGTTTCTTTGGTTATGGTGATGATGATGATGATGTGCTATCTCTTGAAGGTCACTTCTAGCTTATTGTGGTGGTTTACATTGGCATGTTAAAGACTTTTCTTGGATTGGTATGGTTCTTTACTTTGTTATTATCATTGGTAATTCAAGTTAAGGTTGTTTTGGCTAAGGATAGATATGGAGTATAAGGATATACACCCCTATCCTAGTTTCCACCATAATTATCAAGCTTCTAAAGTTATTTGCAAGGGTTTTGTTGAGGAAGTAAGAGGATTTACACCCCCAAGGGTTTAGTAGTCTTAGCTCCTTTTTTAAGAGCCCATTAACCCATAACTAAAGGCATTAATCTTGCATTGGAGATAGAAATTGTTGCATTGGTAAACGTGAAAGTTTCAAGTATTGGTCTTCTCTCACTTGAGTTTTGTTCCCCTAGCCTTGAGCTACCTTTCCTCATTGAGGCATCCCCTTTCAACCACAATTCCTTGATGTTGTAGTAAAACTAACCTACGGACATTAGGGTTGCTCTAACCCTACCCTACTAACCCTAAATAGCTCCTAAACTAACCCTAGACTAGGCCTAAAAATATTCCCTAACCTTCTACTAACATAGGTGTACTTATTGAGCTAACTAGGAACTGATTTGATTGGATAAGTTTTATTCAATAAGTCGTGGTTTTCTACAGCCATAAGGATGGTAATTTCACTACAAAAAACCTAACCTAAAGTCACTCATAACTTGTGTGTTCACCGTCAAAAAGTTGCTAGGAAATTGCCAATTTATTCTACTTGCTTTAACACAATTTTTGAGTGGTTTCTTTGCAAGTTTTGGTGGCTAGATTCACTATTGTCACAACAAGTTTCCTATAGCCATAAGGATGCAAAATAATTTTGCATACATCTTTTATGACAGTCATAATTCATTGCTAAAGTCTCATGCTATAGATCATGAAATTCTCTTGTGTTTATTTACTTTGTGTCAAGCATATTTCATTGGACTTTTAGCAACTATATTACTTGTTCTTCGTTGATATATACTATTATTTTCTACTGCAAATCAGGGATAGAAATCCTGGATTGCTGATCCAACTAACATATTAAATTGCATAGTAGTTTTCATTGTGTCTCAAGCAGGTACAAATTTCTCAAGAATTCACCCAAGGCTTTGCAACCTCAAAATCATTTAAGACTCATCTTAATATTTCATTTTACATCTGTTATCCCCTATCCTAGGGATAAATAAGGAGATCATGTTTCAAGGCCCACGGGTCCTAGACATGGAGTGCCGAGAGCCAGATGACTTGAGCATGGCCCTAGAGGGCCCATCTTTTCTTCAGTGCAGCCAACCTATCAGCAGCAGCAGTGTCCATCCCACCAACTTGGTCCTGAGGTAGCAGTAAGTCTTTCTCCATGAGGTAATGAGTCTGGGTATCATGATATCTGTCACTCTAATTTTTGAAGAACTTGAATATGTTGCACTGAAATCTCCTTCATTTCATAATGTTTTCTTGGAAATTATGCTCTTTAACTTGTTCATACCTGGGAGGGTGACAGAATGCCCTAGTATGTCGGTTCCCCTTTAGTATGAGTTTCCATTGGGTGGGTCTATGAAAGGTCATCGTCCATTCCCTCCATATTTACCACTTTCCATCATTATTCCTCTCATCTCCCCCTACCTTGGTTCGGGCATTGGGTTTGCCACGCTAGGAAGGGCTGTACCTTGCCTTGTGGGAAGAAGGGGCCAAAGGCCTATAGGGTAAAACTAGCTGGCAAGAGTTCAAATCCAAAAGGAAACCTTTAAGATGCTTCACCCAGGGATTCCCGAGAAAGCAGTAAAAGGCTTCTCAGTAAGAAAAGGGGACNCCAAAACCCTTTCTACATGGCATTATTTGAATGGTGTCACATCGTAGAAGATCCTGAGCAAAACCGCTTCACTTCCCATGCAACAGTGGTTTATGGTATTGAGTTATACCACCCTGCACATGTGGCTCCCACGTCACCTGTTGAGCCTGCCATGTGCACTTCAAACCTTGCCACCAGATAATATTGTGGCATCCCATTTCACCTCTACCACATCATCGCCACATGCCCTCCATGTCATGTTGATGTCACGTACGAAAAATTACCCAAATTTTTCCAATTTTTCCAAAACTACATAATTTTGAAATTTTGTGAGGGCCATCATGGAACTCGAAATTAAGATTGCTAATGGAAAAGTTAATCCCAATGTGTATCAACTCAACCTTTTCACCCAAACTTCGGCACTCTTATGTTGAATCCTCAACAAATTTCACTGTAGAAATTGAGGATTCTTCCCAATTTCTCCCAATTTCACCCTGGGATTCTTTGTACTCTCCAAAATTATACCAAATGTGTGCATTTAGAGATTACAACGAGGATTTTTAATCCACGAACTCAAATTCACCAAAATTATAGGCAATCTCCTCACACTTCTGCTTGGAAAAATCTAACAACCACATTGCAAACATTCTCTAAGGTTTAACACTAAAATTTCATCCTCTGCATGTTGAGTCTAGCACATGTATGCTCAGCGTTGAACCTGTGGCTCTAATACCAATCTGTAAATTCCCCCAACTTAATTGAGGAACATTAATATGAGAAGTACACATAAAAAGAAAAATGTTCTTGCTAGCTAATCTCTTGTAGCTTAACAACTACAAATTATACACAGATTTAACTAGATTTTAGTATCCATAATTAAATGCATCTACGACATTCTAAATGAACATGAATGCAACTAATTATAAATCATCTACAATAGCACATAAAACCATTCTCATACACATGATAAAATGTGCAGCCATAAAACTCATAAGATAACTTGGAAAATAGATAAACACTTATCTTTTAAAAATGTTTGTGAAACTAGCTACTTGGGAAGGACGTTCCACCCAACCATAGACCTGATGTTCCAAATATCAATAGCAAGTCACCCCTGAGATGGAGCTAGGAATCCACAAGAGAAGGGTGTCTCTCACAGTCCACTCACAACTCAAACTCCCACAACCGAATGGTATTCTCCTACAGTTATCCCTAATTTCCTCCATCTCTCTTCCTCTTGACCTGCCCAACCTAAGGAATGTACCCCTTCACTTCTCTCAGTCCATCCCATTCCTTCATCAAGGTCTCTCTAGCGTTGGTAACCAGGAATCTCTTTGTTGGGAACTCAAGGTAACTCACTACCAGGAAAAACTACCAGGAAAACAACAACAACACTTGTTTTTACAGTGCAACTCACACAGGATTTCACTCTTCGGGCTTGACAACTTGGCCCTTCAATATTCGACTCCAAAACACTCCAAAGACACTCCGTCATGCTCTAAAATTTTCTCAACCTTCTTGGTCTAGCTCCAGTGCTATTTTTCCCTGATCTCTCCCTTGAATAGGCATCGTACTGTTATCGACCATACTAACCACTTTACATCTCTATTTCCCCCCATTTCCTTATCTCTTGAGTTTTTTAGGGTGTATTGACCCAAGAAGGGGCTATGCCTCATTCTATGGGAAGAAGGGGTTGAAGGCCCAGAGGGATTTTTTTGGGGAAAAAGATAAAATCCTATGTATAAACCTTCCATATGCTTCGCCCAGGGATCCCCTAGTAAGCAATGAAATGTTTATCTATTTGAAAAAGAGGACCCACAAGAATAATGATTAAGAATGCTTAAAGGGTTAGTTGGAGGATAGGAGGTATCATCACGAGCCAGCCTATCATGTTCATGGATATCTAGTGGTATGAAATTACCATCATCTTGTTACCAAGCCAAGGTAATGGCTCTCAGTTGCATGGCTGAGAGAAAGGGGGCCTCATCATGAGCCAGCCTTCTCATTTCCACTAGGTGTCTGTGAGTGACATTGTCATTATCTGGACACCACGCCAAGGTAGTGGCCTTCAACTTGTCCCTAAAATTTGAAAGAAAAAAACAATGGAAAAACAATGGGCTTGGAAAATTTGCATTGCAAACAAAGGTGCCATGCACCCTCTACAAAGGAATCCATGAATGAGACACTACAACCCATTGTATGTCATGAACCACATGCCCATTCAGTCTTGACCCTAACCACTTCACCCACTTTACATGGCTTAGAGAGGGATATCTTGGAAAATCTCCTTGACCTAGGGAAAGATCTATCCAATAGGACACCTCGCCAACCCTCCCTTATCCAAGCTTGGAAAGTCACATAATGTCTTTGAGCACTTAATTGTTTGACAAGGTAATCTTTGATGCACATACTTAGGTGGCTCATTTATTGATTTGATTTACTTATCATGATATTTTGACTTGAGATCCTTGGAGGGTGTGCGTATTTGTCTTTGCAGGTCCTAGTTGGTGGACAGTTTTGGAGGAACAAGCCTAGCTTGGGCTTCCATGGGGCTTGAAGCCCACGGGTAGATTCCAACGGCCTGCATGTTGGATGAGAGAGATGAAACTTTGGAGGCCTAGAAGATTACTTGGGAAACATAACCTATCCCCTACTTGCCAAACATTTTTCCTAGGAGAGGCAAAACATCAGCTTTACAAGCATGATGTCATATATGGGGCTAGGGTTTGGTGGTAAGGTTGATATGCATTGGCACAAGGACATTTTTAGGAGTTTGAGGCTTTGACCATGAAGGAAGTGACTTGGATGCTTGACATGTGGATTTGGGAAGCCTTTCTACACTCCTCCATTACCAATGACTTGCTCCTAGTGCCAAAACGTCCCCTAAAGGGGCGACGTCTTTCTAAATTAGGGTTTTCTTTGTGCAAAAAGTGAAACTAAAGTGAATTGTTTAATATTACTTTGTAGAAAGGGGAAATATTAGGTTTGTTGACACCTAGTATTGTGTTTTACCCTAAGTTATGTGGACAAACTATCTTAGTGACATTTTGTATAAATAGGAGATCATAAGATCTCATTTTAACATAAATCTCCCTCTTGTGAGAAGTACTTGGACTGAAATTTTCGTTACACTTGGAGTTCTTCTTGTCTCTTGTGTTATGGAATGGTTTCTTTGGTTATGGTGATGATGATGATGATGTGCTATCTCTTGAAGGTCACTTCTAGCTTATTGTGGTGGTTTACATTGGCATGTTAAAGACTTTTCTTGGATTGGTATGGTTCTTTACTTTGTTATTATCATTGGTAATTCAAGTTAAGGTTGTTTTGGCTAAGGATAGATATGGAGTATAAGGATATACACCCCTATCCTAGTTTCCACCATAATTATCAAGCTTCTAAAGTTATTTGCAAGGGTTTTGTTGAGGAAGTAAGAGGATTTACACCCCCAAGGGTTTAGTAGTCTTAGCTCCTTTTTTAAGAGCCCATTAACCCATAACTAAAGGCATTAATCTTGCATTGGAGATAGAAATTGTTGCATTGGTAAACGTGAAAGTTTCAAGTATTGGTCTTCTCTCACTTGAGTTTTGTTCCCCTAGCCTTGAGCTACCTTTCCTCATTGAGGCATCCCCTTTCAACCACAATTCCTTGATGTTGTAGTAAAACTAACCTACGGACATTAGGGTTGCTCTAACCCTACCCTACTAACCCTAAATAGCTCCTAAACTAACCCTAGACTAGGCCTAAAAATATTCCCTAACCTTCTACTAACATAGGTGTACTTATTGAGCTAACTAGGAACTGATTTGATTGGATAAGTTTTATTCAATAAGTCGTGGTTTTCTACAGCCATAAGGATGGTAATTTCACTACAAAAAACCTAACCTAAAGTCACTCATAACTTGTGTGTTCACCGTCAAAAAGTTGCTAGGAAATTGCCAATTTATTCTACTTGCTTTAACACAATTTTTGAGTGGTTTCTTTGCAAGTTTTGGTGGCTAGATTCACTATTGTCACAACAAGTTTCCTATAGCCATAAGGATGCAAAATAATTTTGCATACATCTTTTATGACAGTCATAATTCATTGCTAAAGTCTCATGCTATAGATCATGAAATTCTCTTGTGTTTATTTACTTTGTGTCAAGCATATTTCATTGGACTTTTAGCAACTATATTACTTGTTCTTCGTTGATATATACTATTATTTTCTACTGCAAATCAGGGATAGAAATCCTGGATTGCTGATCCAACTAACATATTAAATTGCATAGTAGTTTTCATTGTGTCTCAAGCAGGTACAAATTTCTCAAGAATTCACCCAAGGCTTTGCAACCTCAAAATCATTTAAGACTCATCTTAATATTTCATTTTACATCTGTTATCCCCTATCCTAGGGATAAATAAGGAGATCATGTTTCAAGGCCCACGGGTCCTAGACATGGAGTGCCGAGAGCCAGATGACTTGAGCATGGCCCTAGAGGGCCCATCTTTTCTTCAGTGCAGCCAACCTATCAGCAGCAGCAGTGTCCATCCCACCAACTTGGTCCTGAGGTAGCAGTAAGTCTTTCTCCATGAGGTAATGAGTCTGGGTATCATGATATCTGTCACTCTAATTTTTGAAGAACTTGAATATGTTGCACTGAAATCTCCTTCATTTCATAATGTTTTCTTGGAAATTATGCTCTTTAACTTGTTCATACCTGGGAGGGTGACAGAATGCCCTAGTATGTCGGTTCCCCTTTAGTATGAGTTTCCATTGGGTGGGTCTATGAAAGGTCATCGTCCATTCCCTCCATATTTACCACTTTCCATCATTATTCCTCTCATCTCCCCCTACCTTGGTTCGGGCATTGGGTTTGCCACGCTAGGAAGGGCTGTACCTTGCCTTGTGGGAAGAAGGGGCCAAAGGCCTATAGGGTAAAACTAGCTGGCAAGAGTTCAAATCCAAAAGGAAACCTTTAAGATGCTTCACCCAGGGATTCCCGAGAAAGCAGTAAAAGGCTTCTCAGTAAGAAAAGGGGACCCGTAAGATGAAACGAGACTCAAGGTACTAGTTGGTGGATGGGAGGTCCCATCATGAGCCAACCTATTAGGTCCATGGGCATGTAGTAGTATGAAACTACCATCTATCTGGTCACCAAAACAGGGTAATGGCTCTTGGTGGCATAGCCAAGATAAAGGGGGTCTCATCACGAGTCAACCTTCTCATTTCCTTGAAATGCTTGTGGGTAACATTGTCACCTCTGGTCACCACGCCAAGACAATGTCCCTCGTTTTTTCCCTTGAAAATAAAAAGACCAAAAATCAATAAGACTAAGAATAAAAGGCATTGAATGGGCTAGGAAACAATGGCATCCATGATAAGGTTCAACTCGCCCTCTACAGAGCCCCCCATAGGCAAGACCTACATTTCCTTGTTATCACTACACCCTCTGCCCAAACACTTCCCCTACACCATTTCACACACTTACATGACCTAGATTGGCTCTCACCTRGGAAACACCCCAAACTTAAGGAGGATTAGCCCAATAGGACATCCTGAGACCCTCTCCAAACCTGACTTGTTAAATTGCATAATGTCTTTGAGCATTTGTCTGGGTAAAGGGGGGTTTGATGTACATGTTTGGGTAATTTGATTATTAGATGTGATTGGCATTGCTATGATCCATGTGACTTATGATCCCATGGAGGGTGTACTTGTTGTTGTTGCAGGACTTTGCCCGGTGGACAAGTGCATATGGGTAAATGATTAAGTCGAACCTCCATGGGGTTGAAATCCCAATTGATTGATGTTGTAACCCCAGCAGGGGGAAAAGAGAAACCATAGGCTTACACCAGGAAGAAAGAAGGACGTTGTACTAGGGACACTCTGGCAGAGCTAGACCCAAAGGGGGTCTTGCCTTTCCTCTTGGACATTGACCCTTATAGGCCCATGACATCATCATTTTGACCCTAGACGTCATCCAATCAGGATTTTAATTTATGAGGACGGTTGTGTGCTAATTGACACGTGTGGTAGAATTTGGGGCATTTGGAGGCCAAATGTTTTGTATCAGAGGCATAGCGTTCCACCCTAGGGGGGGTAACATCACCCTAGAAGGGCATGACATCACCTTTGGATTTGATTTTAGGGTTTAATTAATGACATTTATGTAAAAATTGGATTTTAATGCAATTTGGCCATGTTGGCCTTTTGATGACCTAATTTTAATTAAAGGTCATAGTTATTGTATAAATAAGAGAGAAAAACTCTCATTTTTTCATCATCATTCATCACACAAGTGGTGAAGTCTGAAATTTGCACCCTTCTCAAGGGTTATTGGCTGAAATTTTAGGTGCACTTCTTGGAGGAGGCTATTTTTTGTGTTTCTTGGCTATTTTCATGGTGGAGGATCTTCAACTAGGGTTTAATCTTGATTATTATTGGTGAAGTAAGTAGAAAATATGCATTTCTTTATTGTGAATGAATGCTTATGGTGAATTTTCTTGTTTCATATCAAAGATTATGAAATTGTTTGCTTGAAACCCTAGGGGAAAGACATATGTTATTATCTTTTTCTCTATAATTTTCCACTTGTTTAAATTTCTCAAAGAGCACCTTATCAAGAAGTAGATACTAGAGCCCTACCATTGTAGCACTCTAGTAGCCCTACCTCATTTCCTATTGCATATTTTATTCCAAATTGTCTAAGAAAAAGAGAAAGCGCTAGGGCCTAAGTTTCCTTACTTTCTAGCAATTATCTCCAGGACTTGGATGTTTGAGGCCTTGGGCTACCGACACCTCTCTCATCTTCTCCATTTCCTTTGACTAGGTATTATCATTGTTATTTTCCTCTAAGATTTTTTGTTGTTATCATTGACTCCATTACCCTAAAATGCACTAGTCTACTCACTACAAGTGATTGATTGATCAAACAACTTTCAAAACATCTTCCTTGGAACATTTACTAACTTCTACTAATCTTGGATTATCTAAATTCACTACCTAACTCGCTTTTGTTGCAAAATATTGCTACAGCCATCTAACAGCAGCAAATTGACCCTAAAAGTGACACGCTATGCTAGCTAGACGTTGCTAAAACTGCTTGTGACTATCTAATATTAATTTGCCTAGTTAAAGTTATTATTTCAAGTCTTTTCTCAAGCATTTTGAAGCATAATTATTGTGGTTGTTACAAATTTATAATTGTTGTTATAAACGGTTATACTACTGCAATTTTATATCAGCTAGTCTATTTTTTAAGAGTTCATTGTCTTATGAAGTATTAATATCATTTTGGTACTTGGAAAGTGTCATTTTTTTCTCTTTGTTATCTTATTCTGGGCAGGTACACAACATTACTCTTTTGCTTCATCTCTAATAAGACACAAAGAACCTTTTGACTTGAGTGAGTTGTGAGAGGGGAGGGACTTTCTTGTATCATTTTACTTATCCTTCTCAAACCCTCAGGTCGCTGGGGACGTCTCCCCTGGGGTACTATAACATACTCCTAAATAGAAAGGGGTTTCCTATTAAGGTGACCGTGATAGGTCACTCCCAGTTATGCCAATTTTGTATCCACTTGCCTTGGGATTTGGGAAAGTACAAATTGTGCGATAAAACCATCTAGAACATTGAACTTTAGGGGCTCCACTCTTTTCATTTCCGTTTTCCCCTTCCATTCCCCCTAGGGTCACCGGGATCGCCTCCCTAGAGTGACCTAGTCACCCTTGAAGTGTGGGACCTATATAGAGGTGACATTGGTTATAGTGTCCTTAAGTTGTCACCACTTGGTGGTTGGGTCGGGATTTTCCCAACCTACAACTTGTGCGATAACATGCTACAAATCCTTTTGGAGGAGGATAAGCTTTGGAAGAATGTTAAGAAAGAGATCACTACACCCACTGATATAACAAGCTAGGTTGTTGGTGTTAAGGAGTACAAGKCAAAGAGAATCATTATTGATTCAATGAAGGATCACTTCATTTAATGTAGAGTTCTTGTGTCTATAGACAATGCTCTTGTGAAACAAGCTTTCAACCATCTGCATGAACAAAAMAGATATAGAGGTTAACGACCCAACTAAGGTCACATATTTGAGAGATCAATGTGCTACCATATAGACAAAAGTGGAGGATAAGATTGGTGGYCATTGCCTTAAATGGACTTGCCCCATTTTGGAAGCCTTTTTCCAAGATGTTTGTGCTCGTGAGAATTTTCTAGATTTTGCAAAGTTTTGGGATAACCTTGTGCAGGAAGAGATTGRATTGGATTCTTTTTTAGAGAAGAAAAAGGAAGTAGAATACCTATCCATATTTGGGAAAATGAGGAAGGCAAGCAAGAAAGGATACAATAAGGGTAAGAATAAAGAATAAAATTCAAGTAAGAAAGATTTGTGTAAGATTAAATGTCTTAGGTGTCACCAGTTGGGACATTATGTCATCCAATGTTCGAAGAAGAAGAAAGGGAAGGCTAAGTGGTAGAAATAGGTTGCAAGGAGTGCAGGTATTGTATTAAGAGTGGATGAGATATCATCCGAGCTTGAGTCTACCTTCTCCATGGTCTCTTGTTTATCTTCCAACACTATGTCAAGTGTTAGGTGGTATGTGAGTAGAGGGACATCAAGACATATGACTTATGAAAAGAAACTCTTTAGTAGGTTTCATAAGTAAGAGAGAGATATGAGAGTGGAGTTGGGTGATGACGCTACTTATCATGTGAAAGGATTGGTCTCCATTTCCTTCCGGAGACCATGAGGTAATATTTTTGAGTTGAATGATTTTTTATTTGTTCTTAGTCTAAAGAAAAATATTGTTTCAATTTCTTGTATGGAAAAAATTCAGTATATAGTTGCATTTGAAGGACAATGTTGCACTATCAATGATTGTGATGTAACCTGTCCCAAGGGATTTGGCTAGAGTTGTACGAGATGGTGGCCACTATAGGTTGCTTGTTGATCTTATAGCACCTGTACATTCTAGAAAAAAACTAGATGAGCCTTCTACTCTTATGGAGACATATATAGAGAATGTATGGTAGCATCCATGGAGACAAGTTCAAAACCTATTGTGGAATCAATGATTTATTCTAGGATTGTAGTTGATGGGGGTGTTGTAGAGGATATGGACAGGGTTGTTGGATTCTCTTAGGGAGAGGGAGTTTACCTTGATGTTACTCTTGCTTCAAGATTCTCTCATAAAGAGGGAGTTGACCTTATTGAGGTTGTTCCTTTAGTTGGCAAAGGCTCACTACATGGGTAAGATATCCATGATTACAAGTTGTTGACAACCCTACATGGGTTGTTTCTTATACCATGAGCTTGGTATTTAAGGATGGATGGAATTTGTGAAGTTGTCTATCTTTGTGATTTTAATAGATATGATCCTCTCGTCTTGGACTTGTATGAAGATGTAAGATATTAAAGACATTATGAATAGCTCATGATGTGGTGTTTGAAAATTTTGGCTCGTGATATTGACTGGAGGGATGATGGAGTTTGGCAGGTTGCTAACTATCCAGGGTTATATTCCTTCAAATACACAGATGGTCAGTGTTCCTTGGAGCGTTGAGATGTTGTGGTAGCATTGTTGTTGGATACAATTAGACTTCAAAAGATTAAAGGATTTATATTCTAGCACAACAAAACACTATGGTGAGCCAAGATGTGAAGCTTGATGAGGATGTGAGATCCTCTAGTTCACAAGGTTCTCCTTCAGAGATTAAAGGGAGTGAGGAAGTTGTTGTTCTAAAGGTTGATTTAGAGGTTAGAAATGAATAAAATCTAAGTGTGGACAAGGTGAGATTTGGGATGAATGTGCCCTCACCCTCTACTCCACCATGCATTAATTTGATATGTCTTACCCAAGCATTGCAAGATCCACAGGAGGCACAGGAGCACCCAGATCTTCAACAAGGGTGAATATACCTCCTAAAAGATATGTTAACTATATTAGATTGGATTCTTCCAGTTGTGAGCCTTCAAGTTGTTTTGAGAGGTGAGGTGTGACACTTTGATGGAGAAGTGAGTTGTTTGTGTGTCAGTTCCTTTCCAGGAGCTAATGATTGACTCTGAGACTGCAATGGGTTCTGCAAATGGAAAAATTGGTTGATTTATAGATGGTAGGTTTTGTTGATTTGCAAAGGGAGAAGATTGGTGTTAGTGAAAACATGTTCCTCGTAAAGAGGGAGTTTTACCTTTCAAGGTTACTCTGAAAGTTTAACACCATGCTTCAGGGTGCTTCATGTGATGTGGGGTGCCTAGTGTGTTGATTACCCTTGGTTGTGTCATGATAGAGATTCACATTAGAGTTAGCTTTCTCATTGACTACTAGATCTTGACTTGATGCTTGTGTGGCATTGTTCCTTAGAGCATTACAGACCTAGATAGCTTGGTGATATTCTTCATGATGTGCGCATAGATGTTGGTTGCATGCTTGGGTGGATGACTTTCCTTGGAGGAGGAGCATTGTATCTTAGAGGGGGGAATTGAACCCTAGATGGCATGGGGACACTTGGTTGCTTGCATGGAGTCTTGTACTTGAATTGAGGATGCTTAGGTTGAGGAGCAATCATGTAGGTGAGGAGGACCTAGAGACATGCATGGCTTAGGAGGGTGCATTGGAGCATTGAAGGCCTGGAGGAGCATTGGAAACATCTCATGGGGCATTCAACCTTGGACCCTTTCTTGTTGGGTGTGCTTCCCTTAGAGCTTGACATGTGTCACTTGTAGTTGGAGGGCTCCACATGTGTGCCTATTTAATGATTAAATAGGTTACTTGTTGTAGGCAAGGTCCACTTTGTTATTGTTGGCCTCCTTCACCTTTCATATCAATAAAGGGAGGAGAGAATATTTTTAATCATATATCCATTCTTCTTCTCTCATGTAATCACGTACGTGTGTTATAGATGTGACATCTATAGAGAATTCATCTCTACGTACTCTTCTTCATTTGTATTTTCTCTCTTTGTCTTGAGCACTAGGTTCTTGAGGAAATTCAAGGGAAAAATAGGGTTAGGGTTTTTTCCCTAAGAATACAAGGAAGCAAGATTTTGGGAAAAACTCCAAAGGAGAAAAGGGAGCACTTGGTCTTGTAGTTCTTGCGAAAGAAGAAGACTAGGGTTCTGTGGCATTTACAAACCCTAGTGCTACTTGGAGTGCTCTATGTGGAGAGGAAAGGGAGAGACTGTCTTGTACTCTTGTGAGATGCAAGTGAAGGTGCCAAGGAGGACTTGTCGATGTGTATGATAGTTAACTTGTTGTGTATCTTTAGTGGAGCAACTAACTTTGGTTAAGAGTGATTCCTAGCTAAGAGTTGGTGGGTAGGGATTTTTTATTGTTTCCCTCGCTAGGATTTGGAGAGCTTAAATTGTGTCAACTTGCATTAAATTGTTGGTATGTACATGTCCTTCATCTTGTATATATATATATATATAAAGTGTTCTAATTATCCAAACTTTGTGTACTTGCATATTTGAATTTCAACTTATGTTATCTAGTTCATGATTGAGTAGATTCTAGCACTGATTAGGCATGTTAATTTGACATAACATTAAACAAAATTTGTTAAGTTATTTAACACATCTAGAAGGCAAAGAGGCAAATTTACTATTGTACTAATCCATTGTAATAAGTCGTTTTTAGATCTATAATTCGTTTGGGAAGTGTGTCCTAAGCATTGAAACATTGTTGCATTGAACTACACTTTATTGTTATTTATTTTATTGGGCTACCTTTTGATGGGTTGAACAAAAGTGAAGTAGTTGTTGTCGTAAATTAATATTTCAGGTTCAACCCTAAAGCTAAAAGTTAAAAGAAAATAGATCCAAGGAACCTCAAGGTTGAGGTGAAATTTTTTATTTTGCATTAAAAGTCAGATTCTTGAAATTTTTACAATGTGGACCCTATTGATGACCCATATAGTCTTCCTATTGCAAAGTATCTTCAATTTTCCAATATATTCTAGTGGCTCATCCAATCCTCATATTGATATTCGTATCAATGACTCATCCAACCCTCATGTTGTAGATGCTCTTAATAGTTTGACTCCATTATTTAAAGATGGTGATGACACCTCAAATGATTTGCTTGCACCAATTACTCCTTCAAATAGGTCAAGGCTTATGCCTAAGTGGGATATTTCCACTCTTGTTGATGCAACAATTTTTGGTTGGTCCACTCGTGCGCTATTAAGAAAAAACTCCTTCACCTCGAGCCCTTCTTTCTCAATTTGTTGATTGTTTTCAAGGAAAACTTTGTGCAACTAAGTTACTTGCTAGCCAATACACTACCATGTGGAATTTTGTCTAGACTCAATTTTCTAATCTCCTTGTTGAACTACAACATCTACTACCTAAATCTATTTGGAGCTCAATCTCAACCATTGATCTTAATGGATTTATGGAGTGATGCAAAATTTAAGGGGGTGATCTAGCACTTTGCTCAATGTTGAGGGAAGTAAATTTTATAATCTTATATTGTAATGACTTCTCTCCATGGCACATTGTACAATTCAATTGGGTGTTGAAATTATTGGTGTAATTTGTACATGTGGCCGCAACTCATTCATATGTATCACTATGTACTTGTAATTATGGCTAAGGCCATACTTTATTTCATTTATTGTATACTAGGTTTGTGTTTAAGGTTGACCTAGTCAAACTCAACATGTGGGCTCAATAACCTTATTAGGGTATGTGTAATTGTTAGGTGGGCCCATCACCCCTCTTAGGAGAACACCTCACTTGAGTTGTGTATAAATACACAACTCAAGCTCTCATTTGTACCATCTCATCCTGTGATCTTCTTGATCTAAAATACAAAGTGTTATAAGCCAAAGGGTGCTTAATTTTAGTGTTCTCTCTTGTGGTTGACATCTTTCTCTTAGGCACACTTATGTATTTCTATTTTCATCACTTGTGCTTGGATTTTGCACTCTTTCTCAAGCACACTAGACCTATATCTCTCTAGCGCACTTGTGAGGAGGTTATTTCAAAACTTGGGTGAAATTTGGTTCCATCAATTCTTTTGTTGACCCCTATAAATCTCAACAAACAGAAGCTCCTAGTCTCTAGCACAACAATGAATCATAACCATTGTTTGAATTGAAAGCATTTCAAATGAAATTTGAAGGCTTGAACTCTTCCAACATATACTTCAAGGACACAATTATGTATTTGTGTTGGAAACTCATATCATTGTTCTTGATATTCCTCAAAAGCAATAAACATGTTGAGAGTAGGTATCAACAAGTCATGCAATTAATACATAAGTATCATTGCCCTATTGTCCATCTATGGAAAAACACACTCTGATCAAATGCATGAAAGGCCTAATGCTGCTTTGATTATAAAGGATTTTTAATTTTAAATATCTTTAATGAGAAATTCATATAGTCGTGTTTAGAAATGTTTAGAAATGTTTCCCTTTGTGAGCCTAAGAGGTTAGCTTAACCAATTTTTGCCAATGTTGTTGGGCATTTGGTTAGATCCATGCAAGCAGGTACCCAATTCATATCCCCCTAGCTTAGACACACTAGTCTACTCTAACAGATTTACTGGGATGCCATCCACAAAAGTAGAGAAGCATCCTTCAAGTTTTCCTTGAAAAAATAGAAAGAAAAAAATACTTCCCTCTATGTGTGTTAACACAATACAAGATAAGCAGTTGCATCTTATATTAATGATACTCTTTCTTCAAATACCAATTCTCGATCCATAATATAGTAGCAAATATGATATTAAGAACCCAATTATAAGCAACAAAAAAATATTTAATATGATAATATTGCAGATTTGGTGAAATTAAATCTATTAAAACTTAAGGAAACGATCCATAATATAGTAGCAAATATGATATTAAGAACCCAATTATATGCAACAAAAATTATTTAATATGATAATATTGCAGATTTGGTGAAGTTAAATCTATTAAAACTTAAGGAAATGATTACAGTGCTTTATAAAGAGTAAAGACAATTATTTGATCATTAAATCCTTTAGCTGAGCTTTGTAGCTCAGACATACTTGAACATAGCTGAATAAAAATTAAACAAATAAGACAGTGGTACAGATAAAGATTCCTTCTAAATACTTCTAGCATGTGGGTGTTAGGTGTGTTTTGTGAATAATCCTGCATACATAACAATTATGATAACGGTGGTTTATAAAGCATTAACTGTACTGAAAGTTGTCACTCTGAATGTTGGCTTTGCGTGCATTAACTGTACAGAAAATTGTGTCATTCTGAATATTGACTTTGGATGCAACTCTCCAGATTACCTCTAATACTAATATCATCTACTATGATGACATGTCCCTATGTTGGGAATTTGTTCGACATCAATACATCCTCTCTTCCTATTAAAGTAAAAGGTTTCAGTATCTATCATGCAAAATGTGATAAGCTTTACTTTAGGCCTGTAGCTGGTGATGGTAAATGATTGACATCATCTACCCATTCTTCTTGTTTTTCTTGCACAATTAGAATAGAAAATACCATGATAAACATACCAATTTTTCTTATCGTTTTGCAATCTTTTGATGCTTAAGCAAGCTCTCAGAACATAGATGATATAAAAAACAAACTTTACTGAGTCTTATCATATACTATTGCAACACTGAAATTAAGTAATTAAAGCAGTACATGACACTGGATTTTATTAGCTCCAGAGGGACTAAGCTTACACTATAAGATGCTTGAATTGTATATATCTAATCACGCTTCTTAGGCACCCACATTCTCACCATGTATATATCTTATCATGCTTCTTGGCACCCACATTATCACAATGGCTTATGAGATCCACACCTGCTTCACACTATCAAATTTCTAAATAATATTGTAAATCCAAAATACAATTCCTGAGGCTAACACCAATCTCTATTTTCTCCGGTAATCCCTTGCGCTTAAGAATAAATGAAACAACAAACTATGGCTTATTCATCTGCAATTCTCAACTTATAGAAACCCACCCTGGAGAGTGCCCCAGGTCACCAGGACCACTATGAGCAAAATCATTAGTGTGTGAACTGTGATTATTGAAAATTTGTGAGCTGGTGGTGCACACCACCCAAGCAACAATGAGAATGTAATGAGAATGTAGATGCGTAATAATGAACATTTAAACCCTTAGCTTTGCCTGTTCAAAACCCAAAAAAATGCAAACAAAAAATAGATTTCACCGTTCTACCTAAGAAGGATTGAACGTGTGCTGTAAATATTACAGAGACAAATACAAAATTACCATTGCATTTCGGGCATAAAATAAATGTATAATAATTCAGAAAATTTTGGCCTTTAAATCAGAAAAGTCCGTCAAAGGTGACAGCTCACAACCCTGGAACTGGAAACACTGAGATATGTTTGCTATGCCTTCTTTAGGATGTGTCCATTCTTTACCGGACAGAAAACTACTCTAGAGTTACAAAAGTCATATTTTTCAAAAGATTTTACTGTACAAGACGATTGCCAAGTCCATCCAAGTTGCATATTCCTTCAGATGCAGTTTTCAAGTTTCAACATGACAGTTCTGCTAAGGATTACTGCAGAATTTCTTGTCAATAACAAACAATAGTATACAACAGTACATTCTAAGGAAGCCACCTCAAGAAAGTTGATTTAAATCAACCTTGCCTTTTTCTGCTTAGCTGTATTCTTATGTAGAAACAGGAGAACGTGGTGAACCTGATTCAAGGAGAAAACTTCTGCTGCAAAAAGACCTAGAAGTACTAGGAGAAGACTGCAAGCACCTTAAATCACCACTATGGTCGATTCCATTTGAAGACCTCACTGTCTCTACTTTCCCTTTGTTCATTGTCTTAAAATAATTGTTGTTACCTGCATCTTTATCTCGAGTTGCCATCATGAGGTTATGGCTGTCCGTGTCTATTTTATTATATAGAAGTCGGAGAACTTGTTTCATTGAAGGTCTTGCTTTACCTTCTCTTTGAGTACAAAGTTTTACAATACTGATGAGACCCTGAAGCTGTTCAAAGTTGTAATTATCTGCCAAATTAGGATCTACAATTTCAGGCAATCTAGAACACGTTGTAAAATATTGCTGGGCCCATTCTACAAGATTTTTGTTTTCGTGCACTGCCCGCCTAGCAGTGATAAGTTCCAGAAGCAACACCCCATAGCTGTATATATCACTCTTCTCCGTCAACTCCTGAGTGGTAACATATTCAGGGTCCATGTACCCTGCAATATGGGAAAAGACTTAACAACTAACCACAAGCAGCATCGGCTTGACAAACTTTATGTCCTTGTTAAATTGCTTAGAGAGAAAAGGTTACCAGGAGTTCCACGGATATCTGTGTTGATTGGTTCAAATTTAATTGCCCCACTCGGTGCAGCATGTGCAAGGCCAAAATCTGCTACCTGCAGTAGTTCAATTTCAGTACACAGTACTCAGCTGAATAATCGTGGTTAGCCCCATGTATTTTGTATAATTTGTACAGAAACAACCTAGAATGTTAGAAATAAAATATGTTAGATTATCTTGCTGTTATGTTAGATTAGCTGGCAGTATGAAGAACCCATTATTTTTTACAGGTTCCCAACTATCGTTGCTACTGAGCTGTAGATGACATTGAGTATACATAGTGATTCTTCAAAAGTACAGGAATCACGGTGACAATTCCGCCAATTCTCTATCTATCATCCTGTTCCCATTCATTCAGTGTGTATGTGTGCACATATGATGTCTCTTTGCCTCCCGTCCTTGATACTCTTACTATTAATCTATTCAGAGCAACTTAAGAATAATCTCATCCTAAACTGGAAGTAGTTTTCTGTCCTCGTTTATACGCATCCCCTCTTTCAAATTTGCTTGGCCTTGAAATATGATTTCTAGGTCTGTCCCTTAAATGATGAAATATGACTATGACAATCCTTTCTACAGATAAAAGCTGAAAAGGATGTAAGATAGACTTTAAGTTACCTTTGCAACGAAGTTCCCGTCCAATAAAATGTTGCTAGATTTGATGTCTCTGTGGCAGAGTGGAGGATCACAAAAGAAATGAAGATACTCCTGTACAGGCATGACACAATGTTTTACAGATAGAAGAAAATCCTAAAAGCATACTTATGAAATAAAACTACAAATGGAGTTGGGACCTCTCAAACTCACCAAAGCAGTGGCTACATCTGCAGCAATCTGAATTCTGGTTCGCCAACTCATAGGGGGTTTTCTTGAAGCTGCAAGTAAAATGTTTGTACTTGATCAAGTGCAAAATGCAGAAAGATGTATCCGTATTCATCGATATCCGATGCTAAAATGGTCATACTTTATCAAGAGCAAATATAGAAAAATGCGTGCATCTTTCTAAATGATAGATATACCATATTAAAGATCAGAAAGGCTTACCATGTAGGTGTTCTTTAAGACTCCCATTTTCCATGTATTCATACACAAGAAACCTGTGAAACTTAGTAAGACCAGCCAAACAATAAGAAGCCACATGCACCTATGAAAAAAATTATTCAGAAGTCCAGTTTCAACAACTTGAACAGTCGGTGTCCTCCTAAATATTAAACCTTACATCCTTATATACATGTCCAGTTTCTTACCAACCAGAAGGATTGAAGTCATTAGGTAGGGATTGCTTACCTCTCGTGTTTCTCTGCACAAAATCCTCGAAGTGTCACAAGATGTCGATGATGTAACCGTCCTAAAAGTTCTGTCTCCTTACAGAACTCCTCCTCCCCTTGTTGAGAGACTTTGTTCATTCGCTTCACTGCAGCAATAAACCCATTTTCAAATTGAGCTTTATAAACAGTTCCAAATCCTCCCCTGCCAATTATGGTACAGAAACCATTGGTTGCCCTCTGAATCTCCTTGTAGCTGAACCGTCTGAACATGGGTGATGGACCTGCAACAATCAGGTTCAGCAGCCTATTATGTCATTCAATTATAGATAGTTTTCAGTACAATAACTATTACAAAGAGAGACAATCAGACCAACCTTTTCTCCATTTCCCAAGCTTCCAGCGGCGCTCTAGAATCAAGGTCCTGTTCTTAATGAACGAATTAGGATCTTTAGAATCTGCCAACTCTTTCCTTTTTCTACAAATAAGAAGCATCAGATAAACCAAGAGAGCACAAGCTACTCCTGTAACTCCAATTCCAACACCCGGAATCACCGTTAAATGATAAAAGGAATAAGAATTCCTGAGGAAAACTCCACTGGAAGGTGCAGATATTGGAGAGAGGAATGGTCTGGAAGATACGATAGCAAGAAACACCTGTGACGGTGGCTGTGACGGTGGCTGTGAGGGTGGCTGTGAGGGTGTCTCGGATTTTGGTGCTAAAGCTGCACATATAAGAGAATATTATCAGAAAAACTTCCATGTCTGCATATGTTAGAGATTCCTAAGTTTCTTAGTTTGCTGCATTTTTTCCATAATGTTCATAACATTATGCTTATTTCGTGGACATGGACAAAATGAAACAGTCTGAGTGAAGGATACCCTGCAGTACAAATTTCAGGTGGTCTAGTACTACATGCAGTTTTCAAACAGAATTCATGAACTTTTTATTTTTTGTGAAAATGATGCTTTGACCAGCTAGATTGGAAAAATTCCAGCGCCCTATTGCACTGGGAAAAACAGCCCAACAAGGATGAACCATAATGTGGGCGACGTTCAAAAGCGAACAGGGTCACAAGTGACAACGCTAAGCACATGCCTCAGGGAGAATGGAACCCTAGTGGACAGCTTCAAAGCAACCACCCTCACCATTGAACCACAACCCCAATTCAAGAACATTCAATTCAACCAAGTCCCACGGTCAAATTCCTTTGAACTTTTAATGGAAGTAACAACTGAAGCAACTGTGCCTTATATGCATGTTGCAACAAATGTTTTCAGGCTTAAACTAAGCCCGATAAGATCATTAAGGCCAACTGGCCTTAGAGGTAAAAGTTACAAACTTTGAACTTGACTTGTTGATGAAAAGATTAGATAATTATTAATTCAACTAAGGCACGCTTGAACAATTAAGGAGTTTTCATCGAATTCATGAAGTTGAATATAAAGATTTCAAGCTATTCACCTCTGTTCAAGTTACCATCTTTCAAAATGACCAGTCCCAAATTGAAATTTGCACTGAGTTGCAATTCTGCAAGGGGTTTTTGAATAATTTGATATATTTCCAAGAAGAAGAATATGAACTCTTTTTCCAAAAACACACATACTACTCTTTTATTTTTTTTCCTACCTGAATACATAAGTATTATATTTCAGTCCTTCAGTCTCCTACTTAATCAACAAAACAGTTAAATAGGAGAAACAGACTGTGCAATCGAACTGTCCAGGCTTTGCCAATATAAGAACAGCTAGAATATGTATACACTAAGAAATAATATGGACTTACACCAAAGGATTCACATCTAAACAGGGTTTATAGATAGCCTCGTGCATATAGACAGAGTAAAACAGTTTCGGTTTCTATGGCCATAGTCTAAACGTTCTACTTTTTGTTGTTTTTTTAGGGAATATTTTCCAATCAATTTTGCCCAAAATTCAGTCAGAGATTGTTGGAACTGTAAGTTTGAGTGGTTTAGTCTGTATAATCCAAGTGCCTCAAGGGTTTTTCATGACACTGAGTCCATTTATGCATTCAAAAATGCAATTGGAACAACAGAAAATTTTGATTTCACCCAGATTTATATCACCAGATTCCGGTGAAAAATACCAAAAGGTAGGACGTTTAGACAACGTTGTTTCGATATACCAAACCAAGGGAGTGATAGATTGTACTATGTATTTTACTTTGTTCCAAGGAAAAAATCTGCAGAGTATGAAAAGAGCAAGATATCCTATACGCCAAAGATGTCTCAACTAAGATTGCGCCAAGTAATTTGGAGTGCTTGATTGAAGCTAAGCAGAAAAGAGAACTAAGAAGTTTGTCATTACCATGGAAATAACACAAAAATAGGGAATTTTCCTGAAACATCAACTTCACGGCAAGAAAATTAGAAGCTCATAATAACTCAGAACATTGTTGAGATCGATTTTGCTAATTAAGGAGCTGGAAGCATTTTGGGGAGCTTTGGCTCCTTTTCCTACATTTGTTATTTTTTCTGCAATTATAGCTCCTTAAATATCAACTTTGCATTATTATAAGTTGCAAATAAATAGCCCTTCAAAAGGTGGGATGGAGAAGTTGCAAACAAATAGCCCTTAAAAAGGTGGGATGGAGAAGTACACAACCATAAATTGCAAAATCAAATAATCATAACAGCTATCAAAGTACCTTCTCGTTCTAGAAAAAGGGATGGCTCAGGAATCAGGATTTTACCCTGATAACCAGCTCGAAATCCATTAATTATGTTAAAACAACAGAAAAAGAAAGATATCAAATAAGGCCAAGCCAGGAATATTTGATGAATACAAATCAGGTAAAGTTTCCAAATACCAAAACAATCTGCTAATCTCGAACTTCTAGTAAATAATAATTACAAAGGCAAAGGGACTGATTTACATTCTAAAGATCAACTTATCAATTCGGATACCTGGTATAACTCCAAGGTCTTGAAGGCCAAAAAAACAGCTTGCCATGTCAATTGTAAATTTTGAATCGCCATGGCTTGCAATAGCAACAAAGATAGCATCCCTACATGTGCTCAGAGCCATATGATCTTCTACACCCACTAGGTGGTGAAGAAATACTGTACTTGCATATAAACATTTTTTGCAATTTCCTGGTGATGAAGCTGGACTCATACAATTGAGTGACACTTCCTTGAACTTTGAAGTCTGTTCCATCTCCTGAACAATCTCATGACCATTGCAACTAAAGTTCATGGGGATCTTTGTGCCTAAACCACAGAGTGCTGTTGTACTGGTTGAAAGACCATTGAGCTGAAAGGCATCAGACATGGCACTGAGGCACGTCTCAAAGGATTCTGGAGGAACTCCAAGCTGACCTGTCCCATTTGCATAACGAGCTATCGAAATCCCAACTAATGCATTGATATAGCGACAACATCTACTTCTGTCTTCTTCAGTGCATGCAGAAAAAGCTTCTGTAAAATTCAGGTCGTTCAAGTCAAGAGGGCAACCTGGGCCAATTGTAAACAAACACACATTAGTAAAAATTCAGCAATTGCACACTTTGAATATTTTTTGCCATTTTCGAATTCATTCGATGAAAATGAATATAATATCTTGGATAAGCTTGACAGGACAGCCAAAACACATTTTCCTTTCACTGTATTTTGTCCTTTTTGTGTGCAACACTTGGCATAGAAATTAGAATAGGCTAGTTTGAGAGGTCCTGAAAACAAACTTGAAAAGGAAACATGGGCGATAATTGGAATAAAAGCCATTAAATTCTGGTTGCTCGAGTCAAGAGGCTAATCTATGACAACCATAGACAAACGCCCATTAGTTGAAAATAACCATTTTTACCCTCGAAATTTTTTGCCATTTTAAAATGTATTCCTTGAATATGATTTCATATTATGTCTTAGTTAAGTTTGGCAGGACTGCCGTCAATTGGCTTTATTCTAAGTAGTTGTGAGAAGGAGTGTTATCCTCCCCACGCAGGTTCAATTACCGTGATATGTTGAGCTCTTAACGAGTACATTGTTGTAAGTTGTAACGGCCTTGAACCCTGTGTTGACAAAGCCTCGAGCTTCTACAGAATCCAGTTTACCTTGGATACTATCCTTGAAATGACGGGAAATGCCTGGCCAGTTTCCCTAGGACATGTATTTCACAAAAAAAAACTGGCAGGACATCCAAAATTCATTCTTTGATTGCTCCTTGCTCTTTTGTATGCAACTATTCATTAGAATAAGCTAGTCCAAAACATCCCGAAGGCTAATTTGAAGGGATATTAGATATGGATCAAAATTAAAATAAAAGGTCTTAAATTAGCAGAAATGAATCCAAAATGCATTGTTGAAGTTACCTTCAGAAAAGCTTAAGGATTTTCCCACTGTTTTACCAGACTTGGCAATATCTTTAGCATTTTCTTTCGCGATATGAGCTACAAAGTCAATACTGACCAAAAATTCCAGAGTATCTAAAAGTTTCAAGATAAGAAATCTTATACTCCAACTGGCATGTTTGTGATGCTTCTTACAAGCAAAGTTGTTGCAAGTGAGAACACAGGTGCTAATAAGCATGGATTTATTTTTGAGCCTCAAGCTTTGCCATCTCAAAATCAGAAAAAGGTCAATCATATCCATTTTGTCAAACTTTCAACTTCAGTCAGAAAGTGTCTAAACACATCATCAAATTATTTGAGAGGAAGGAGCCATTGCAGCCATAACAATGGCCTTCTAGCATTGATTGTTGCCCATGCAACAAGAAAAATTATGGTAATTGTTACCACATATTTTGCATGGGTTGCACGAGTCAATTTTTGCAGGTGGTATCATGATCCTAGCCTTCCAAATGTTGGCATGTTGGAGAAAGTTGCTTCAGCAGTGCATCATGAAGTCGTGATCTATTTACTTCCACCTAGTCTTGCACGGTTGGTTCATGTCCTCTAAGTAGTGCACTTGACTAGTTTTCCTAATTTCATTCATATTCCCTCACATCTCATCATTTCACCTAGGTGATTTATTTATCTTGTCACATATTCACTTTTGCCTAGGTGAAACCCACTCCACTCACATTTCATCACACTTCATCATTTTGCCTAGGTAGTTTGTATATCACATTACAACTTTACCTTATACCTAGGAAAAATCCACATTAATACTTACATTTCACTCCATTCCATCTCCTAGGAGGTGCATGGTGTAAATTGCTTAATTTCCTTAAGCTTGTAATAACCCCTTGGTTCTCATATTTCCACTTTTCCCAGTGTGAACGCACCTAACTTGTTTGGGATATTTTAATTAAAATCCTAAAACCTTAGGAAGTGCTAAAGTATTAGTACTTTATTGTTATAATTCTCCATTAAGGCCCAATTCCCTTAGTTTCATGCCTAATTATTCACTAGGGAACACAACTTATGTTTGTGTGATATACAACTTAAGTTGGTCCTTCCCCTTTGGCACGCATGTTGAGGCAAACACACAAAAAGCCAATTCGTCCTACATCTTTGACTCAACATTTATTAATATTTTTGAGGTGGTTATTGTAACATCCTGCTCTAGCGCACTGAGCGAACTTATTCTTTGAGGACACTTGCTCGCAAGTGATCCGGATTATTATGCTATTAAAACTTTTGATTTTTATCATGAGGCGTTATGGGATGATGACATGTTGTTTTACCGCCTCGACATAGACAGGTGCTATTGACTCAGTTTTACTGAGTGTGCGGGATTTTGGACCTCGAGGATGCAGAGGCATCGATGGAACCCCTTGGACTCTGGATCGAGTCAGGGAGTGTACCATTAGGGTTTGATTGTTTTACTGTGATATTAGTGCATCTGATTAGATGATATGATATGGATATGTTCTGACATGATTTGTCGATGATGCAGGCG
>JZKD02S1854873.1:1357440-1375767 GCA_000966675.3 Picea glauca | reverse complement strand
TACTAAGTTAGTACTAGTTGTATGATTGAATTTGTATCATCATCATGTAATTGTTTACAATTTAATTATTTCATTTTTGCATGTGTAATTCATAATTTAAATTTTGATATATATAACGTGTCCTCCGTGTCCTATTTCCGGGGGTCGTCATGCCGTGTGGGATACTCGTATTTCCGTGTCCTCCATGTCCCGTGTCCCCGTGTCAAGTGACTTAGATTCCAACAATAAGAAAATTAAGCATACACCAAGTAGATCCAATAAAAGATGAGCATTTACATGGACATTGAATTTATAACTCAAATGTGATTTTTATGATGTAATTGAAAGTAATTTCCAGATTTTAACAAGTGGTGAAAACCACTTGTTAAACCTATTAAAATATATGAAATTAGTAACCAGTAGGTGACTTGCAAATCTGATTTATTATGCAGAAATTTAATTTCCAAATTTGCTTAACATGACAAATAACCCAAGTGAATGATATGTAAAATGAAGAATGACTTAATTTAATCACAATCTGATCCAAAAATGAACTTCAAGTGAAATTTCAGAATTGTGATCAAGTAACTTAATTCTAATATGAAATATCTAAACCTATGTAAACCAATTAGAATTAAATGAAAACTGATTTATGATATTCAGAAATTTATTCCAGATTTCATATAACAAAAAAATAAATGATTTTCTTTAAATTTAAAGTGGTGGTTGAAGGGAGAGATCAAAGCCAAGTAAACCCTAGGGCTAATCAAGTCATGAAAACAATCTAAGAGAGCTATTTTCTTATGTAACTAGGGCATGAAAAGTTGCATAAAGCATTATAACCACCCTAATAGTGCTGGAAAACAATGCAGAAAATTCACAAGGAAGAGCTCTCAAAAAGATGCACCTTCAACTAGTTACTTGGTTTTACTCTAGAATTGAAAACAAAAATCTGCAACTATTCCTAATATATAAGATGCAAATAATTATACCAAAACTAAAATAAACAAAGAAAGAAGAAGGTAATACCACACCAAGTTCCTCCAATGTAGTAGATGTACTAATCCATGGACCAAATAAATAGCTCTTGCATGCAAATAGACTAACACCAAATCCAAGCTTGAAGCTCCAAAATATTTGCCACACATACACAAGAAAGTCTCCAAGAAATCTCCAAAGACTTTATGCTTAAATCTTCAACAACAACTCCAAGGAGGGGAAACTCCAAAAATCTAACCATGAGAAATAATAAAGAGAGCAAACCCCTGTATAGGTTTGAACTCCATCTGCATCTACAATAAAATAACAATATCCACTACCAAAACCCTATATCTATCCTATAGAGGAGTAAAGAAACAATATCCTCCAACTACCAAGTCAACAAATACATAAAACAATGGTGGTCAAACCACATGTAGAAATCTCCAATAGAGAATGGTCCCTCAAGGTAGGAATTCTCCATCAAAAAAGGAATAAGACCATGCAATAGTTCCAATGTCTAGCCTCCAAAAAATCCAAGTGCAGCATCCTCATAAATGGCATGGAAAAGAGTGCAATGATCAAGTGAAACCCTCCAAGTATGGCACGTGCGGCTCCCAAAGGTGGACATCCCATCAAAATACTAATAAAATAGTCCAAGTGCATTCTCCAAGGTATAACCAGCTCTCTAGATTAATGCTAACAGTTATATCCCATAGAGTGAGGGGTCAAACTCCTAACAACATTATAGATCCACGTGCAAGGAAGTAACTAACATCATGAAGAGAGGGGACAACCCCATCAACTCAAGTAAGATATCCAATAAGTAAACCATGTGCCTTAACATGTTTTCCAAGAGGGTGAACGCTATACTTAGGATGATGATTCATCCCCAAATAAACCAAGAAACAAATGTGATAGCCCTCAAAAAGGCTAGGCACTCCCATGGTAGGCCCCTTCATCATCCCAAATGCATATAAATATGTACTTGGGGGGGGCACTCCATATGGGGGTGTATCTCCTGATATCTAAGGGTTAATCACATGCCAAATAACACCCAAAGTACTAGGGAACTCGTGACCTAGACCAAAATGTGACATACATACATAGATCCATGCTTATGAATAAAGGGGGAGTGTGCTCTAGGTATATAGCCTTTACAATAACATAACACAACTTTACAAAGAGATAAAGTGAAAAAAACTAGGTGAACTCTAAGCCACGAGTCTAGCGCCATCCCAAGGCCCCCCCACACCCACTTCAACCATAAAATCCTCATAACAAGATGGTTAGAACGAGCCATAAGGGAGAGACTAGCCTTAAAATGAAACCTAGAAGGACGTGCCATGACCAACCATAAAAGTCTAGAGGACCACCTAAGTAAAAAAACACTTTTACATAGTTATATAAGCATGGTCTAGTAAAACAAATGATATAGTTGATACATTGTCACAACATTGGCTCATCATGCGAGACTGATAACTCTCTGAACTCATGCATGCACAATAGAACGTGGATCATCGGGCTCTGATATTTGCTCAAAAAAAAGGACATGCAATTGGATCAACTTTAATGCTAGGACAATTGCACAACTAGATTACACTCATGCAATCTAAGGGGTAATAGGTGCCAACTACAATTGTAGGCAACTTGACATAATGCTTCCTCTCTGTTGTTTCCAAACTGTGAGCCCCAACTATTTAAATGTCTGTGCTACTTATTCAATAGTTTATTGTCAAACATTATGGCTAAGTCCAAGGCTTGTTCATACATCACTAGTGGAAGCAAATGTAGTATTTACTATTTACACAACTTCAAACGTGTACCAATAGGCTTTGCTCAAAATACCTAAAATGTAATCACAAAAAAATAGAATACAAATACATTTAAATTACAACTACCATTATTCTTCGTCAAAATCAATTATCAAATAACTACCATTTCTTAAAAATGGTTAAAGGATCTTGAGATCTTTGAAAGCAATCCAGGATTAGCTTTTTCAACTTATACCAAGTGATATTAGAACTGCAATGTAAAGAGATCCATTCCTTGAATGGGTCTAAGTGATTAGATCGCCCACTAATTCACAAGATGAACAATTCATTCAATTGATTTGAAGTGCAATGTCAAGATCGTTATCCCCACCATAAATTGTTCTAATAGTTAGCAGTATTGTTGTCATCACCATTGTTCCCTACCATGCTTGACATCTTCATGAACAAAGTACTCTTTGCATAGTATTAATAAACAATGGCATTAAATAAACAATGACATTAATTAAAAGAAGGATCAAGACACTCTTCTTCGCTAGCAATTCTACCTACCATAATCTATTAGTGTTTGACTGCAAGTTTCCTCAACAACAAAATTAGTCATGGGTCTTTCTTTGGCATAACTTCTACTTCCGTTAATAATACTATTACATTTATCACCTTCCATGATTTTTCTGAATAGAGTGCGACTAATGCAAACATTCCAAACCACAATGAGAACACGAGTTCCTATTAAGCACAAAGTTACATTTGAGACCTCAGCTCTAGATCAAAATCAAAGTAGGGTATAAGAAATCTATGTACGCCTCAATGTGCATATAAAGTGCCTATTTGTGCTAGTCAATACGATGTTCTTTGTGGGAACCTTTTAGTTGAACGAGACTCCCATTGTCAATGTCTGGGCCATTGCTTAGGCATACTCTTTGTCCAACGCTTCTAGTGTTAAAGTTAAAGGTCATGCAATTTTTTTGCTTTGCAAAACTTGCGAAAGATAATAGTTTTTTTTTTTAAATACGTCTTATATTTACAAAAAAAAATATCTACGAATAGCAAACTAAAAAGTGGAAGGATATACATAGTGGACTTTATCTCCTCTTCTGAAGAGCTATTAGAGCCAAAATAAAATATGAAGAAGCTACAAAGTCTAAATCTTGAGCATCTTTGATCAACAAGGTTCCCTTGGCCAATAACTAGTGATGTACTCCATCACGCCACATAGCACAAATGTGGACAGAGAACTAACCTTCATCTCAAAAACGAACTTACACAAGATCTTCCAAAAAGTGAACAAGACAAAATTTCTCAAGCACTGACAAATCTCAATGAAGGATGAGCAAACCAGATAACTGCAATCTCCAAACAACATAGCACGTTAGTGAATCCAGCCCCAAAGGAGAACAAAGTAATGATCTTGAATGAATTCCCAACAAAGCCTAGCAAACGAACAACCCCCAAAGATGTGCTTCACCATCTCAAAATGGTGACAAATTTGGCAAAGACAATCAAAAATCCCACTCTTTGCCAATTTGGCCTTAGAGAGGATTCACTGGTAGATAACAAGCCAATACAATACTATTAACTTATAAGACAACCAAATGGACCAAATGCTATGAAATCTATACACCCACCTATCATCCAAATCCACTAAAACCCATCTCACATCGAAAACCAAGGCTAGCAAATGTCGCTAATGCAACAACAAAAAAAGCCAACAAGAGTTATATTGCTGCCATGGCTTACCAAAACTCCACCCCCAATTCCTCCAAAACGACCTCGACATTCCAATTTTCATTTTGAACAAATCCTGCTAGGGAATGAGCCCTACCAACTCCATAATGAAATCTTTGTCAAAGGTGACAAGGCCATACTCCTAAGCCAAAGACCACCAATCCTTCCAAGGCCGAATAGCTACATCCTACAATTCCCAAAAGAACATGCCTTTCTGCTCAACCAATGAACCTAAAAACAAGGCACCTTTGCAAGATAAGTACTCTGAATCCTCCAACTCCAAATGGGGTGTCATGCTAGATCCCATCCAACCCTATTTCCCTCTATATTCCACCTAACCAAGCTCATATCACTACTCTCCACACTAACCAATTACTCTTGAATATAAGTGAGCCCAAAACATGCAACAGGTGGTGGGAAGTGATGATATCACACAAAGAAAAAGCCCCCCACACCTTACTCACCTGTTACATTGACATCATCCTATGTCAAAGAAAAACCTACCACAAAGCATCACCCTCCAAACACCTCACCACCCATTTGGAATTAAGAATGGAACCTTGAGTATCAACATTAATCAAATCAAGCCCCCCCTCATCCTTGGACATAGTACATGCATCCCAAGCAACCAAAGAAAGACCCCTCTCTCTGTCATAATATTATCTTATTATCTTTTCTTGAAAGTTTATATTTTTGATAGCTTAAGTAATGATTTTCCTATTTGGGTAGCCCATGTTTAATGTGTAAGGACATTTGATCAGATCAATAGAAATTTTATGGTGTTGGTTAACCTCTTCACTGTTACACATGCCTAGGTTGTTTCAAATTCTTTTTCTTTATTAGGAGTTATCATCTATTGAATATTTCTATTCTTGTAGTTCAAAGTTCAAACAACTTATATTTGTATTCTAGATGTTGAAGGGCCTTTACTAACAATATGCATATGAAATATACTATACTTTAATGTTGATTTTTGGTAAGTGCATTTTACTGTATATTTTGGCAAAGCATATTTTTGGAGTGAAGTATGAATTCAAGGGACGAGATTGAAAGTCTTCAATGTTTTCCATTGTTTTGTAGTAAGGTAGACTATGAGTAACTTGTACTTCAAATGGAATCCCACAAGAATAGTTTCACTCTTTGAGAGAAAGGAACCATTAGTCTCAGCTTTATAGCTTGTTTTGACTATTTATAAAAAAATTGTAGAGAAGCAATTGTATTATTTTTTCCATAACTAATTACATTTTTTAGTTTTGATTTTGAGCCAATGAAGCTCAAGCCTAAAATGTAACTCCATCTTATAAAGCACCGTATTCTCACTATGGCTTGACAGGTTTGCAACTTCACCCTAAAAGAAGTTGTTATTTTGTATGTAGTTCATGATAGGTTGTAATAGTGCCTTAAGCATTCAACGCTAACATAAGGCTATAGTCAAAAGAATGCAGTCGAGACAATTTCTTCACAAACTTGACCTAGAGATATGAGAAATGCTAAAAATGTCAAAAGGCGTCAACACTTAAAACCTATGTATAGAATTTGGAAATCAACTAATAAATAAATGTTACATAAAGTAAGGTTGTCCATCTATCTAGTTACCTATCTATATAATGAGTTCACACTTGTACAAGTAGGAGTTGCTTTCTTTGCAAAGCACACAAGGGTGGACTACTCTCGTCAAGGCATGCAAAGGTGGACTAGTGTGCTGCTACCCTTCACACCCACTTTGAGTGGCTTTTTGGATTCTTTTGGAGAGGGTGGTTGGAGAGTCCCTCAAGGAAGAATACTGTAAGTAAAATCATAAGTGTCTAGAACATGATTATTGAAAGATCATATGAAGTTGATGCAAACCGCCCAAGCCATTGTGAGGAGGTGTGTATCTAATAAGCATGGAGATATGTTTCATTTTTGCAACTCTCTCTATATATATACATGCATACATACATATATATACACTCTCCAAGGGATGAGCTTGATATGTTGCGGTGGATGTGCTTTCTTGCTGGAACAATGCTTTTGTCACATTTATTAGTTGTCCCTTCTAATTAGTTGACTTGTGCTAGCCATTATTAGCCACGCTTTTGAGAGCCCTTAATGGCTCAATCAAAGCCCAAGATGAATCATTTGATCTAACTTCTACTTTGGTTATCCATAGAAAATGTGTCTAGTGAACAAGCAAACAATGGCACCCCCAAAAAGACCCCAAAATATTATTCCCAAAGGTGTATCACAAGGTAAAGAAAACGACCCTAATGAAACTCTTGTTGATATTTTTGTTTCAAAATATGAAGTTATCTATCACGAGTATAAGCAACACTCACTTTTGGGGTAATTTGTTGGTCACATTCCTCCAAAGGCCATGATTCGAGCCTAGATGAAGGAGGTGTGTGAGCCACATGGTTGGCATTGGCAAAGTACCAAGAACCTGACTAAGAGTTTTTTTCTCTTTCCTCTTCTTTATTAGTTTGCATGTTGCCAATGGGGTTGTGATCCAATGGTGAGGATAGTCAAGGTTTAATCCTCTAAAGACAAGTTTCAACTTTCTAGCATTTGCGATAAAGTGCAAGTCCTAGATGACTTTAATAGAATAGTACCCCCCTATCATGGCAAGTTATCCAAAAGTGAGCTTTGTTGTTCAAGATAGTGAATTCTACCTTTTGGAGGCCCACTACATGGAATGTTGTGATTCTCCCTTCAAGAGGTCGAGCACACTTGCGAGAACAAGTCAATTGTAAGGAAGCATTCACAAAAAAGAATCTTTGTTTCTCACAGCCCTTAAGTACATGGGAATACTCTTGTTATTTTCTCACATTGGTCGAGCACACTTGCGAGAACAAGTCAATTGTAAGGAAGCATTCACAAAAAAGAATATGTGTTTCTCACAGCCCTTAATTACATGGGAATACTCTTGTTATGTTCTCTCATTGATTTGAGGACTTTTCGATTGAGTAGAGTGCCCAAGTCTTTTATCCTATGTGGGAAAGTTTCCTAGCCTAGCTATGCAATTATGACCCTTCCTTGAACATATCTCCAGACTCCATGCCTTTGGGTAGCTTCATATTCCATGAACCTGAAAGGTTCTTTAACCCTCGCCCTCACAAGAAAGTCTTGGTTAAAGTCAAACTATCTAAAGACCTTAAATAATTTGTGTTGATCTAGATGGGAGACAACTTACAAGATGTTTAAACACTCAATTAGGTACACCAATCTTCCCAATACTTGTTTTTAAGTGTCATAACCTAGACCATAAGATTCAAGGTTGCCTATCAATGGCCAAACCTAACCCAACTCAACCCCAAGCCAACCAACCACATCAACCTTCTCAAGATCAAACAACTCCTCAAGCTAGAAATGATGTTGAATATGGATGGTTTCAAGTGAGTTGGAAGAATTCACAGGCCAATAATGCTACAATAGCCCATAAGGCTCATGCCAAAAAAGCTTCGACTACTTTTTAACAATTTATTTTTGATTTCTTATGACCAATTGTGTTAATCACCAAATACATCTTCATGTGACCCCAGTATGGTCTAGCTTAATCCTACAAGATGACAAGCTCATAATTGTAGCTCAAAAAACTCACAATGTTTGAGTCATTACTCAAAAAATCAAACCACATAGAGTCAACCACGCAATCACACGAGAATGTTAGAATTAAAGAGATGTGCTCATTTTACCATAGACAATATCACTATTGTCACCCAACCATAGGCACGTAGCCACCCCCGAGCACCATAACCTTTTCTAGATAGAATGATTCTTGAAGAAGCACTAGAACCAACAAATAACCAAGAGAGCTCATCTTTCTCCAAAGATAGCTCACCAAACAGAAAGTCCCAAAGCCACAGAACAAGAACAATACTCAACTGCAACAGTTGCAGTTGCACTTACCAAGAATACCATCAAGAACCATCACCAAGAACACCACCAAGAGATACTAGAGGATAGGGTGCACATCTTAGGCTATATGACACTAGAGAGAGAGACCAAGAACCATCCCAGAAGATCCACCTTCCATCCTTGCAGTTGCAGCTCCAAACTTGCGCCAAACTTGACTGAGAGTGTGTGAAGTGTGTGTGTACAAATGAGCTAGATCATCTCTTATTTATAGTGGTTCTTGTCACTTGTCTCGGCCCACTTGTCCTTTTAGAATCTAATACTTTAATATTAATTATTTTACTAAGCCGACATGTCTTATAGGGTTTCTACACATTTGTTTAGGGTTTCTCCTGCTTCCAGAATATTCTATTCTAGCCAAAGGTTACACATGGAGGTTAATACCTCCCGCAACTACCATAATATCAACACTCCCTCCTAGCTAGGGAGATATTAACAAGTAGCATCGTCATAGCCACAAGGGCTATCTCATGATCACGTAGATCAATTCATGAGCAACATCACCACTATCGGTATAGTCTGATAGCATCAACTGGATCATCTCTTGAGGCCATACTCCATTTGAGTAATCAGGCATGATGTTGAATAAGTCACTCACTCAACAAAGTGATACAAGGACCATTATTCTAATCCAGACCTATGTCCTAGAAGAATGATTGTCCCAACAGATGTTGAATGTCCTCAATGGCTCCAAAACCATCCTCTCCACTGCATCATCTCTAAGTTGAATTATCATATCTAAGTTGTACTAGCATGATGCTCTGCATCATATCTAATCTGTACTAGTATGATCATGTCTAGCATGATGTGGAGTACCATCTACATCATCTCTAAGTCGTACTAGCATGGTGTCAGTGCATCATCTCTAAGTTGTACTCGCATAGTGTAGATCAATGCCTCTGCATCATCTCACTATCCATCTAGCTGGCAATCAAAACAATGCCATCCAATAGAACACAACTGTGTCTATCCATAGTAGTAAACTATAGTCCAGTGGTACACGACCACTCCTAGTAGCACACAGCTACTAACCAATGACACGCAGTCACTACCAATGGAGCACATCCACCACAATAGCATGCAGCTACTGTCTAGAGACATACAGTCTCCACAACAATCATATCATCTGACATCAACAATGTCATGATACAAACTGAGTCATCTAGGCCACTCTTCCACTCACATCTGTGAGATCTGGAAGAGCATCTACCCTTGGAAAGTTAAACATCAACCATGGGCTATCTGGATATTCTTCCCAAGCATAGAAGAATAATTGTCCTTGATTTCTGAACATGGACCATTCAACCTAACTGGGCCATTCTTCTGACACTAATCACAGTGCAACCTCGAGAGAATGAGTCTGCCCTAGGGAATGATTGTCTGGACCATTTCCTATGGAAATGAATTTCCTGCACCAACCTCGTACATCAAACCATTCTTCGAAACTGCTCACAACTGTGAACTTCAAAAGAATGATTGCCTGAAGACGCAGACCATTCTGTTTGACCACTACTCAGAGTGACTGCCAAGGAGAATGATTGTCCTAGACCATTCCCCCACACTGGCCACAAGGGGAATCGTTGTTTAAGGTACATCAACAATCTATCGAACCATTTCGTTACAAAAATTACTATCTGCTCTGGACCATTTTCCAAACTAGAAAATGACTATCCGTCAGAAATCTTGGACCACTTTCTGGACTGGAAAATGACTGCCCAACCTAGATCATTTTCCAAATTGGAAAAAATGATTATCCATAAATCAATAACATATCAATTCTCCCTCCCAACTTGCGAGTAATCACTTCCCTTTCCAATAAGGAAGTCATCTCCACGAGTCCCAACTTGTTCCTTACGCAAACTTTTAATCTTGGACAGAAGCTTTACCAAAATATATTTTATCTTCTCATCTGTGGAGATATACTAGAGAACCACTTCTCCCCTATGGACTCTATCACGAAGAAACATGATCTCAATGTGCTTTGACCTGTCATGGAACACCGAGTTCTCTGAAAGCTTCACACAACTCTGATTATCACATATAGCACGATCGAATCCAACACCTGATCAGACAGTCCAGAAACCAACTTACGGAGCCACACTGCTTCCGTACAAGTATCACAAGCTACAATATACTCTGCTTCTGCAGTGTTGAGTGCAACAGAATTTTGTTTCCTAATAGCCCATGATATTGTGGCAAAGCTCAAACTGAAACATATCCAAGAAGCACTTCTTTTGTTATCTGCACTCCTTGCCCAATCTGAAACAATAAATCCAAGCAGCTATATATCATGACTCAAACGTCCACGAAGACATTTCAAGGCATGCTTTGCAATTATTCAATTTTCATGGCTAGGTTCCACCTGGAACTATTTTCACAGCAAAGCAAGTATCTGGCTGAGTATTCTCCAAATACATCAACGAGCCATTCAATTGTCGATACAGGGACGGGTCTACGAGATCAGAGTCTCAACTTCTTCATATCTATCATCATGGGAGTTTTCCATGGATTTGTAATCCATTATCCCGGACTTCTGAAGAACCATTTCAATACACTTCCTTTGTCATAGGAAGTTTTCACCACGCTTCTGATGTACATGAGAGACTCTACACCAAGTTGCTTGAATCCATACAAGGTCTTCTTCCATCTGCATACATGGGTCTCTTTTTGGTATACCTCCAAACCTTGAGGTTGCTCTACATATGCTTCTTCAATTACTTTGTTGAGAAGAACAATCTTACATCCATCTGATTCCAACCCATGGATACTGCAAGAGATATAATGGCTCAGGTAGAGGTATATCTGGTTACTGGAACAAGTTGTCATCATAGTCTTCTCCCTCCTTTTGGGAGAACCCTCTAGCCCTGAATCTCACCTTGTTTCTATCAATGCTTCCATCTTCCATTCCTTCTGCTTGACTGGCAGTCAAAGATCCTCGAGTGTTCAACACTTGGCTTCTTTTCTGAAGAAAGCTTTTTTTGGAGTTATGTTCTTCAATATATGATGAGGACTTCTATTCTGAACATATACGACTGCCATAGTTGCTTTTCCCCATAGAAACATGGATAGATTCTGGTCATTCATCATTGCCTTAACAAATTCTTCAATGGAACGGTTCTTTCTTTTTGCCACATCATTTTGAGGGACAAGTAGCTCTCTCTTAATCCTGACTGTTTTACAAAGAGGCAACGAGCTTCTTGGAGGTGTATTCTCCTCCATTGTTGAACCTCAAGATCTTTATCTTCCGCTTAGACATTAGTCCACACACATCTGAGTGAATGATGTCCAAAACTCCTTTTTTCTTTCCACACTTCCATTACAATTGGTACTTAGTGAGATCACCTACCTCACCACTTGATGGAGTCATCTGCTCCATGTTTGCAACTGTCACTGTAGCTCCTTCTCAAAGCTATCGCCTGTGACTTGCCCGAAACAAGAACAACAAGAGCAAAAATATTTCCAATATCATTTTCATAAAAACATATCTATGGTAACAAGGATGGTAGCCATCATAGAGTTACCAAGGTGACCTTCCCGAGAGCAAACAAGAAATATCTCTCTAGAGGAGATGTTAGTTCATTTTGCAATAAGCATCTATATCAATGGTATTCACATGCCATCAAGTATTCATTATATCTAGCAGTAATAGAACCTTTCAAAGACTGCTTTCACAATCTGTAATGTAGCAACTATCACCCTTGATATATACAAATTGGAAGCTTAACAATTTAATCAAACCTGGAACCTAAAGCCTCAACTGTTATGGAGGGTGTGCTTGTTCCTTTGAATGCACTGAATCCAAGATTACAGCTTGAACAAGATCTCTAGTACTTTCCCTGCAAACACACTCATGTTTTGCTAGATGATTTAACTTGGATAGCATATACAAGTGCATACCTTTGAAGTCTTGTAGCATCGTCCAGCTTGTCTTCCAATATGAAACTAGATACCATCTTGACAAGAAGAGATTATAAACTGAATCAAAAGATTCAATGGTTAGAACAAGCTAGAAACTCTAAAATTTCAACTTTGACCACAAAATCAATTTGACCAAAAATCAACCTTTGACTTTGACCAATCAACTTGTGACTTTGACCAAAAATTCAAACCTGACATTTTTGCTAGTTGATGGTACCAAGAGGTGCATTAGGCTAGGGCGCACTAGGATGTTAAGGAATTATGTCAAACGCTTCATCAGAAGTGCTCGAACACAAGGGTTAGGGTTTGTTGTAGCTGCATAATCAGAAAACCTAGTTGCAGTTGTAACTGGTGCCACAATGAGCTTAACAAAGAACTGCCACACTACCTTCCAATGGTTAGACTGTCTTGAAGGTGGTGTGGGCCCATAACCTGTTAGAATTAAAGAGATGTGCTCGTTTTACCATAAGCAATATCATTATTGTCACCCAACCATAGGCATGCAACCACCCCCGAGCACCATAACCTTTTCTAGATAGAATGATTCTGAAAGTAGCACTAGAACCAACAGATAACCAAGAGAGCTCATCTTCCTCCAAAGATAGCTCACCAAACAAAAAGTCTCGAAGCCACAGAACAAGAACAATACTCAGTTGTAGCAGTTGCAGTTTCACTTACCAAGAATACCACCAAGAACCATCACCAAGAACACCACCAAGAGATACTAGAGGATAGGGCGCACATCTTAGGCTATATGATGCTAGAGAGAGAGACTAAGAACCATCCCAGAAGATCCACCTTCCATCCTTGCAGCTGCAGCTCCAAACTTGCACCAAACTTGACTGAGAGAGTGTGTGAAGTGTGTGTACAAATGAGCTAAATCATCTCTTATTTATAGTGGTTCTTGTCACTTGTCTTGGCCGACTTGTCCTTTGAGAATCTAATACTTTAATATTAATTGTTTTACTGAGTCGACTTGTCTTCTAGGGTTTCTACACATTTGTTTAGGGTTTCTCTTGCTTCCGAAATATTCTATTCTAGCCAAAGGTTACACATGGAGGTTAATACCTCCCGCAGCTACCATAATATCAACATAGAAAACCCTCAAAACTCATGTTTTTACTCAAAAACAACGACAAACAAAAATATGCATACACTAGCCAAGTGCCTACATGCATATATGTTGAGAGAGTCAAATAACAAATAGAATCTCCTTCGTAATGACAATATGTTGTTATCCATATCCACCCAAGAGGACCCCTTGCTTAGTTATAAGTAGAAGCTCCTAGGTATCATTTATCATCTTCAAAATCCATGATCATGCATTGCTATTGTTGCTAAGAGAGATAAACAAGGTTGAGTTACCAAGTTCTTGTTAAACCATAAGGAGCCATTTTGAAAAACAAACCAAAAGGAGATGGGTTGGGATCACCACTACACATGCTAGGTTCCATATTTTATTTCTTCATTTCCTTAAGTAATAAAATCTCATATCGTTCCCCCCAAATAAGAAAATTCATGTGTAAATCATTTACATTCTTTGCAATTTACTTGGGTAATTATTTCAAGACTTGACTTGAGTAATGATTTCAAGACTTGGCTTATTGATAGTTAGCAAGAAAACTTTGATTAGATTTAACTATTGTGGAGGAAGGTATTTGTATAGTTGTGTTGATTGCAAGTACATTCAAGAACCCTTGTCATTGAGAAGATTCTCTTCTTCCTACTCCTCCAACTCAATCACTTCATTGAAGAATTTTAAGGAGTGCTTCCATGTCAATTTCCTCTTCATCCTTTGTTTAACTCTAGTCTTGCATCTCTTTGTTTGTTTGCTTGGGGAAAGAGTTGTTTTGTTATTGTACCAATCTGGTAGTTTTGGAGGTCTTTTCTTGAATGGTTAAGTCAATTTCCACCATATCACCTCTATTGTGTTGGCTAAGAACAAGCCAATGGCCTTGATTGCACTCAAGAATCAATGCAGTACTCTCAAAATGTCTCCCCTTGAGGTGGTAATAGGAGGCCACAGTATTTGCATCCCCTTTGGAACATCCAAGAGTCTTTTAACCCTAAGGTGGCTTGGAGGAAACCCAAAATTTGCACCATGCACAACTATATTTTCTCATGTACTCGAGTCTCAAAGACATGTCAACCTCAAACTCCTTCAATGTTCTAGCCAAAGTATGTGATAATGTTGTTATGGTAATATGGATTCCATCACTACTTTAACCCAATGAAAGTGGTGTCATGGAATGTAACGGAGATTACTAACCCCTATAGAAAAGTTATGGTAAAAAAGGCTAGGACTTGACATATATTTTGTCTACAAAAAATTAAAGTTTTGGGTTGTCTTTTGAAGAGTTCTTTGAATTTTATTTTGGAAAATGCCACCATTTTTACTTCTACCTATGATGAAGGAATGGGTGATGTAGCGACTCTCATCTCCCCCCAAATTATTGTTGCTACTATGGATAGGGCACAAAACCATCTCAAATATTATTGTAGATTATGTTCCATCTCGATGGTTGGATTTTGGGTTTAGCATATATTTATGCAGCCAATGATGTAGAAGAAAGAGAAAACTTCTAGTGGTGGATTATTGATGAACTTATAGAAACTCATTGGCTTGCCTATGTGGAATTTAATATGGTTGATGCTCAAGAGGATAAGGAAGGTCGCCTCTTGTCAGACTCCCTCAAAGAGAGAAAGAAGCTCAAGTTTTCCCTCAAAATCCCAAGTTTTCCCTCAAACTTGAACAAATTTAGAAGGACTGGATTAATGGAGCTTTTGTTTACACGATCAAATTTTTGCAAGGGCAATGAGTGTTTCCTTAAAAGACATGGAAAAGTCATGCTTATGAGCAAAATTCCCTTTTTCTTTGATTTTGGGGGAGCTAGGCTTGTTCAAGTTTTGGGGGTGGCTATGTTGTTCAACCATCATCCTATCTATTTCTCCATCTCCAAGGGATTTTCCAGAATGAGTATGTCTATGAATGTTTCTCGCTAGAAGAACCAAAGTTGGTTGAATTGAATCCAAAAAAACATGGAATCTTATTCCATGGCCAAGAGGAGAATATGGTTGGATTAAATGGTGTGAAGATGCATCACTCAAACCACCTCATTTCTAAAGGGTCATGGTAGGAAAATCACCTCAATCCAATAGAAGTGACATAAGGCAATTCAAGAAGAGTTTAAATAGGTAAGTCAATGAATTTAATCCAGTCCATTCAATGAAGAGATTTAAGCCAAGGCGGCAACACGTCAACACCATCTAAAAGTAGATGAAATTTGAAGTACCAAGGGGGATCAACTATGAGCCAAACTCCACTGGCTCAATTCTATTGTTTGAAGAAAATTTATGTTGTCAAGAACCCCTAGCAAAGACTTACCCAATAGGAGGATATACAAAAAGACTTTGTTTCCTACTATGAAATTGGTTTTCAATCCTAGGGCCTTATCAAAGAACCTAGGGTGGCCATGTAAACCTACTTAGATGGGGTCTTGTGTAAACTTCCAAAAGCCTAAACAACGTCATGCAAGAAGTTATTAACTGAGGATAAGTTGGCAATTTCTTTGTCCCATATGGTTGAAGATAAGTCTCCTAGATTATACAAGGCCTCCCACGTGAATTATACAAGGTAACTTGGATTTTGTTAACCTGGAATGATTTCAAGTTTACAAGGAAACTTGAAAAAAACAATCATTAGGAACCGGTATGAACAAAGAAATTAGATGTCTCATTCTCAAGCCTCACTAATTGGATACCCATCACCATCCTAAACGTATCTTACAAAATCTTGGCCAAAGCTTTGGCCCTAAGGGTGAAGCACATTCTGCTCGAGATTATTTTCCCAAAACAAATTGGTTTTATCAGAGGGTATCTTATTGTTAATAACACCATAGCAATCTAAAAAGGCATGAAGTAGGCTAGGTGTTGAGCCTTGACACTTTTTAAATAAAAAGTGACTCAAAATTGGCTTACGAAAAGGTTAAATGGCCTTTCATCTTGTCCATGTTCAAAAATCTAGGCTTTGAGCCCTTATTTCTGAGTAATATTGAAACAATGTTCATGGAAGCCTCCATATGCCTTTCTAGCAACAAATGCAAGTCAAAAGAGTTGGACCTTTTCATTCAATCCACCAAGAATGTCCATTGGTGCCTATCCCGAATGCAGTGGCAATTGAAGCTTTAAGATATTTGATTACCCACTCCCTAAGCCTAAATCTAGACAAGTGGTGGCAATTGAAGTTTTAAGATATTTGATTACCCACACCCTGAGCCTAAATCCAAACAAGTGGTTGATGGGCACTCCAAAAATGACACCTTCCTCACCATACTTGAGGAGAAAGAATTGATGAACAATAGTATGGAATGCCTTCAAACTTTTTGCACAACACCTTGGTCCAAGATTTGGTGAGCCAAAACTCAATGCTACAAGGAAAGTCCTCGAGACATTCCTAATTGGCTATTAGACCGAGGATAATTCTAAATTCGACCAAGGTTGACTCTAAATTTGACCAAGGTTGATTCTAAATTCAACCAAGGCAAATTTTTAAGGCTCTTGGAATCTCCCTTGTCTTTTAGGCTTCACCTAAGCATCTATAGGAAATGGTTATTCAAANGAAGCTTCCCATGCATGCCCCCAACCCTAATTTTTTTTAAAAAATAAAAAATTTCCTTACTTTTCCATCCGCGGGCCTCCTTAGCAAAAAAAACCGGTTCCGTACGGAACCGGTCAAAAGCGGTTTGAGAGGCCAGTTTGAACTGGTCAGGGTCTGGAACCGGTCGGACCGGTCGGTTTTGCCGGTTCCGGTCCGGTTCTTGTAACACTGGTATTAACAGACTGGTAGATTTATTTTTTGTCTTGTGTGCTCAGATTCCTTAAGCTTTGCAACAACTCACAGTATTAGGCTTGTGGGACAGTATTGGTACAGAACTATAAGATACTGTCATGCTTATACGTGGTTGAAGTTTTCTTCTTGTAGACATAGTAGAATTTCCAGAAAAGTTTTAAATTTGCTTGAGTAAAACAGTGATAAATTCATATGTTACAAAAAGAGAGTTAATGCGGAAAAGTTTATGGGAAATAAGACTTTATTTTCTTTAAATCCATATATCTATATCTATTCATATCAATACTCTAGGAAAATCAGCTTCAGCAATAGTTTTTGGTACTCAAAGACAATTTATCAGTCAATCATTCAGTCTAATTATGGGAGTTAACGAAAAAGTCAGTCAGTTAGTCTAACTAGGCCAATTAGCTTAATTATGTTACTCAGTATAATTAAAGAAAAATGTGGGAGTTAACAAAAATGTCAGTTGGTTCGTCAGTCAGACTAATTATGTTAATTAGTTTAATTTTGTCAGTCAGTCTAATTAACAGAAAAATGGTGGGAGTTTTCATTATAAAGAGGCTTTTAGGCATTAGAATGGCAGGCTTTTTTGGAAGAATGCTATTGGAGGTAGGCTGGAAGAGACTATTTGGGCCAAGAGCAATGTTCATATTGTCTTGGATTTGGCTTGAGTTGGCATCCATGCCTTCTCTTAGGATAGTTTCAGATTGTATGTGCTGAGGATTTTTGAGCAATTGAATGTAGGTACTACCTGCTACTGTTGTTTTTCCTTCCGCTGTTAGTCTTTGGATCTGCTATCAAGTGCAATACTGTTTCCAGATTTTTTTTTCAAAGAGAAAAACACAAAATATCAGATTCAAGCTTTGGAATATAACATTGGTATCAGAGCCACTTTCTTGGTCTCATGTGTAGAATCACCGATGATAGCAACATTTTCTAGATGCAGAGAAGTTATGAGAGGAGTAGTGCGCCTATTATCCCTCATTGATGAATATCCTGGATTATGGGAATCTAATAATGAAGAATCTCTTGAAGACATAAGTCTTTGAGAATATATTTAGCTTGAGGAATAAGATGGCTCTTGGAAATCAAAGATTTAAAGATTTTGATAGAGTAGGATCAGTGTTGCCAGAGCGTGGGAGCGAAGCAGGAGCGGGAGCGTGGGAGCGCATTTTTCAAAAAATGGTCGGGAGCGAAGCGTCTCCGGAG
>JZKD02S1854873.1:1332607-1357430 GCA_000966675.3 Picea glauca | reverse complement strand
TCTAAATTTGACCAAGGTTGATTCTAAATTCAACCAAGGCAAATTTTTAAGGCTCTTGGAATCTCCCTTGTCTTTTAGGCTTCACCTAAGCATCTATAGGAAATGGTTATTCAAAAAAGGTGGAATGAAAAATTGAAAATGGCTAAATAATCCCTTAGCCTTGGTCGTCGAGCTTCAAATATACACCAAAATACTGGTTGCAATGCATGTTTACTACTCATGTTGGATCCCCTCATCTAGTGTTTCCCAAAAACTAGAAAATTCTCTCTAAAGCTTCCTCAACAAAAAAATTGAAGGAGGTAAGGTCTTTCATAGAGCTAATTGAAATATGTGTTGCACTCCTAACCATTGGAGTGAGATGAGGATCATCAAAAGTTATAACTCATATACGAGCCCAAGTACTATATGCAAAAGTGTATTATCCAACCCCTTAAGGAATGGAGGCCTAGAAGGTGTTCTTACATAATTATATGAAACAAGAAGCTCCTTTTGCCAAGAAGTCATGGGAAAGGTTGAATCTACAAATCTTAGTTGTCACGCTAGTCATGATTAACATTAAAGGAAATTTTGTTGATCAAAGTATTTGAAGGGAGATTGTTCAACCCTTCTTGAATTAGAAAGGCCAAGGATTGAGATTTAGCCACTTTCAATGAACCTTCAATTTATTGGTCATTTATCCTCTAACAAAAAGACGAGACTCTAGCTGAATCACCATGTTTCTATGCACGAAGATTCTTCGGAAGAGGAATTAGAGCCATACATGACATCGTTGATTCTCATACCAAAGATTGGCTCCCTTGGTTTGAGCTTAAGGAGTGCTTCAATTTTTCCAAACCTAACAAGTTGGTCTCGGATCGTGTAAAAGAAATCATTCCAAAACTCCCTATCGTTGAAGTTGTGGATTTAATCTCTGAATAACTCATTGAAGGACTAGAGTTGGAATCAGTACAAACCCTTCAAAAAGTATAAGTCGGTTAATGGGTTAGCCTATAGATGATTATATTATAGACCAATCATAAACCTATTATGGATGCCCAACTTAATAAACTCTAAAGGCTTAAATTTAAGCAATCCACATGTCTCTTTCATCTTAGACGTGTGTGGAAACCCCCTTGTGGAGCATGACAAGAATTTCTTTGCTTGGTCCTTCAATTGTGCGGACTTGTTGTCCATCTTGGTATTGCCTAGCCATTATGCCCTTTCTATGGTCGACTTGAAATCCCCAAGCTTCTCTTCTGGTTTTGTTAATTGATTGAGTCTGCCTAGTAGTGGATGTCAAACTTCTATGGCTAGTTTCTCCTTGCTCATGGAAATCTGCCTTGTTAGGGGACAAATGACCTTGGGTCATCAAGTTCTATGCTGCAAACAGCTGGTTAGAACAAAAGTTTTGTTTTTAATCTAGAAAAGAAGGAATGAAATCTAATTTTATCATGCCATAAGACAATTTGTTGGGCTAACAAAACACTAATTTATGTTAATCTTTCACTACAGGTTAAAGTGTAGGCTCAAAAGATTGGGTTGGATGTAGCTCACTTGCACCAACTCCTGGAATACCAGGGAGGACCACCTTGCATCATGAGTATACAGCGTCATGTTGATTCCCCAGCCCATTCTGCTCAATCTAGACTATCTCAATACAGTGAGGGAAGGCCTAGGCACAAAGCTCGTCAAGCTGTGAGGTCGATGAAAGAGCATCAGCACAGCAGGCCACATAAACCCTTGCATGACTAGTTAATGACGAATTCCCAACTCTTGAGTTGGAGATCTAATAAGGAGAAGCAACTTGAAAATGATGGTTAGGAAACTGTTGCACCTGACATAGTGCTGATGAATGGTGGTTGAGACCCTCCAAAAATGACAAGAATGACCTTCCACCCAATGCAGGTCTGACTCTGGAGGTGACTGAAATTAATCTTTTAAATGTTTGATGTTATGCACGTTTGTGCCTTAATGGCAACATATTTGATACAGTTAACATATATGATGTTAGGCCAAGTGACCCTGTACTTATGTTAGATGAACTATAGCAATCTTGCCAGCCTTTATGGCTTTTAAAAATTAAGCCAAGTTAGCCAACTTTACTCTTGCTTTTGGTGGCCACTCCCGTGGCCTTTTTTAGTAAAAGAATCCTTGTCTGAATATACTCTGCACATATTAATGGTCAGGGGAAGAATTAAATTAAAAATTAAATTTTAAAAAAAAATTAGAAAAACACAATAAGGACTGGTGGACTACTCTCTTCTCTTCAGGGCACATAGAGACAGACTAAAATACATTTACCATTCACCCTCACTTGAGTGACCTGGTCAGATTCTTTTGAGACGATGATTTGGAAAGTGCTTCAGATCAATATAATATTGTTGTAAACAACTGAACCATGATGATTAATACAAAACGAATCCAGTTCTCCTAAGCCATAATGAGAATATGGATACCCAACAAACATGCTGAATATATAGAGAAAGAGAGCGCGCGCGCTAAACACAGGAAGAGCAAGTTAATAATATGGCAACGAATGCAGATCTCCCATGTCATAATGAGAATATGGTAACCCAACAAACATGCTCAATATAGAGAGAGAGCGCTAAACACAGGAAAAGCAAGTCGATAATATGGAAAAATTTATGTATACTACAGAGCCCAGTTAGTAATAAGGCCATAAGGTTAATAAGTTTTTTCTTTCTTTTGAGAGATTGAAAAGAGAGAAACTAATGTTGACATAACTAGAAGGATGCAAATGTCATGCTTTCAAATAATTTATTGCACATTGATTTTTCCAGGCTACATGTGCAATCCAAATGCCAGTGAGGTAAGACCATATAGATCTTATTACCAGCCGAGAAATAAGAGCTAAAGTAAAAAAACCAAGTCGGAAATAAGTTACTGCGGCTCTGTGTGTGTGTATAAAAGGTCGGTACTGTTACAATGTAGTAAGTTACCTGCAATGGCTGCTTGCAATCGGAAAACCATGAGACTCACGATCACCACCTTCGTCAAACAACACATTTTAACAGAGAAGGATTTCCTTGGACTTTCTTTCTGATTAGCTGAGTCCATTGCATTGCATACACTCCTGAAAGCCTTCTTCTGAACTGTTAATGCGCTACAGAAATAGTAGAGCAATTTGTCTTTCAATGTCCGTTCATTCCCATCTCTGTTGGTTGGAAGGGTAGAACGGGAATAATGCAGAGTTCTGTCTCCGCTCAGGAAATCTGACAAGCTTTAGCGTTTGTGTTAGTATTAAGAAACAGAGATGCGCCGGTCTTTCAAAATTCAAATTTGGGCACTTTTACCGAAAAATCCCTTTTCAATTGCTGTCACGATACAGGGCATGGTTGTCGTGTTGTGTATGTTATTTTTTCAAACAAGGTGGTGGACGAGGTAAATGTATATTCAAATGACTTTGCATAACGTTACCTGATTCTTAAAGTTATGGCTGTCGTGTTATGTATGTGTTTTTTCAAAGAAGGTGGTGGGTTAGGTAAATGTATATTCAAATCATTGTGTATAATGTTAAAGTTGCATAGTTTTGTTTTTGTTTTTTTTAATAATAAATTGTAGAGAAAATTATTTACATTTTATTTTATTTTATTTAGTAATGGTTTTAGAGGTTAATGTAATTTTTTTAAAATTGTGGTTAATGTTTATTTTAAGGTTGTTGACATTTTTGGGTAGGTTACTACTTTGACGAGATGACAAGTGAGTTTTTCAAAACTAGTAAGTCTAACTATAGTCAACCAATCAAAAGCAATTTATAAAAGCAATTTATAGGTTTAGTCTAGGTCCAAGAACCGTTGTAGCCCAATCTTCCTCTTGGAACTTTTTGTTTTTTCGTAACTAGGTCATTGTTATGGTTACCCAAGTTTGAATCTCTTGTAAGATCTAACTCAATTAAGTTTAATGTTGTACATTACAACGCATAAGAATTGAAGTGTAAAATTAGCTTTGCTAAGTTTTCTCCAAAATATTAAATTCTTTTGACCAAAATCTTAGCTTATAACAAGTCTTTGGTGTGAGGGTTTCCTTCCTCTCTTATGTCTAGTCTATGCATGCCCCTCATGGTATTACTTCCTTAATCACTCTGGCTGATTTTGCAACCAATAAAACATATGTCTAGTCTCTGCATGCCCCTCATGGTATTACTTTCTGCATGCCCCTCATGGTATTACTTCCTTAATCACTCTGGCTGATTTTGCAACCAATAAAACATATGTCTAGTCTCTGCATGCCCCTCATGGTATTACTTTCTGCATGCCCCTCATGGTATTACTTCCTTAATCACTCTGGCTGATTTTGCAACCAATAAAACATATGTCTAGTCTCTGCATGCCCCTCATGGTATTACTTCCTTAATCACTCTGGCTGATTTTGCAACCAATAAAACAAAATGCTTCCTTAATCACTCTTGATGATTTTGTAAACAAAAAAACGAAAAAGTGAAACATGGAAAATCAGAACCATTTGGTTTAGCAAATTAAAAGAACTTTTTGTATATGGGTCGTGTGAATTAATAAATCTTTACAATTTGCAATTATGGTCATCATGGGTAATGGCTCTTGGGCTTGTCCCAAAGTTCTAGGTGGTTGAATAAACCAATAATGGGCTTCTATTAGGCAAGGAACATTGAAATATTTTTATTATGTTAAAATACTTTGTCTTCTTTTTGAATTTAAAGAGGATAGAGAAATTCATTAGAGATGGTCCTTGAGGTTCCAATTATTTGTATTTAAGCTATTAGGCTTTAAATTTTGGTCTTAAAGAGGAAATCCTTATGGAAATCCTTGCATGGGTAAGGTTGTCTTTTTTCCATTGAGTTTTGGGATGATAGAGTAACAAAAGAAATCATCATTGTGCTTAGCAAATATGTGGACAAATTGGAGCCAAACAAGGATCTATGCATACACTAGCATATGTTGTAATGTATACCTCAAAAGAGGTCTGCTAGAGGTTATTGAATTAGACATGTAGGGTTGGGTTCATTCTCAAAAGCTAGATTATGAAAAAATACCCTTCAAATGCAACAAGCGCCATGAATATATCCACATTGCATAGGACTACCTTTAAAAAAACTCACATGCCTATGAAATCTCCACCAAAATAAGTTAGATACTAGAAAGTCTCAAATTCCATTAAAAAAAAAATTATCTTAGCCTCAACATAAATAATCCGGACATCAACAAACAAAAGCCACCACTCCATAATCAAGCCACAAGTTGTCACCATGGAAACAACTCCAAATGACATCGTTGATTCTCATACCAAAAATTGGCTACCTTGGCTTGAGCTTAAGGAGTGCTTCAAATTTTCTAGACCTAACAAGTTGGTCTTAGATTGTGTAAAAGGAATCGCTCCAATACTCCCTATTGTTAAAGTTGGGGATTTAATCTCCCAACGATTCATGGAAGGACTAGAGTTGGAATTAGTGCAAACCCTTCAGAAAGTATAAGTCGTCCAATGGGTATAGGTGATTATATCATAAACTTATTCTGAATGCCCAACTTAATAAATTATAAAGGCTTAAATCTAAGCAATCCACATGTATCTTTCATCAAGCATGTGGAAACCTTTGTGGAGTGTTATCACTTAAAAATCGCTCACATAGCTATACAAATGATCATTAGAAAAATCATCAATACAATACAATGGTAATAATGCACCATCACACCAAGACTATGTAAAGTGGGTTTTTTTTGTTCATCTATGTGACTTAGTAATGTGCATTGTGTGCAATCTGCACAAGATTGTGCGACTATTTCTTCAAAAATCGCGCAAATTGTCCGAAGTAAAATTTCAACCACATTGGATGCATTTAATGCAAAAAATCTCATCAAGGATATTCATGAGTTGAGGTAGTGAATAGTCTCAAGCTCCATGCCAATTCAAAGCTAGTACCATAGTGGTTCCATGTCCCCTCAAGACATGGGGAACCACATCCAAGTGGCACCCTTTCACACTTTCACACTTGGAGCTAGGTATTATAAAGTTTGAAGAAGGTCTATAAATATAAATAGAAGCCATGGACATGCATTTCAAATATAGAAGTTCATGCATCGTTATGCTGTTTGAACGATTCTTGAGAGCCATATCTCTCAAGTTATCATTTGGTGCAATCATAACTCAAAGTTTGTGCATTGATCTCTTCCCGAAGAGCTCTTGCACACTTCTTGGTTTAAAGAGAAAGAAAAAAGGCCCGAAGGAACCTCTCAAGGAGGAGAGGAGAGTTCACCTGCATCTTCCAATCCTCTACGATGTAATTACATGGTCTTACCATTGGTATATATTTCAACTTTACTTGCATTTGATATCGATTGTTTTTTGTCAATCTTTTTCCTTTTTGTTTATCTATTTTGCAATGGTGTTTTATGTATATAGACTAACTCTAACATCTTGACTATAATGTAGCTTCAACCTAACGTACACAAACGATTGTTTTGCTCACCCAAGTCGCCAAAGCAACCAAACCTGGAGCATGACAAGACTTTTTTTTGCTTGGCCCTTCATCTTGTGGGGACTTGTTGTCCATCTTGGTATTCCCTAGCCATTATGCCCTTTCTCTGGTCGACTTGAAAGCCTCGAGAATATCTTCAAGAATGTCTTCTGGTTTTGTTAATTTGTTGAGTCTACCTAGTAGTGGATGTCAAACTTCTATGGCTGGTTTCTCCTTTCTCATGGAAATCTGCCTCTGCCTTGTTAGGGGACAAATTAGCCTGGGTTATCAAGTTCCATGCTGCACGACAGCTGGTTAGAACAAAAGTTTTGTTTTTAATCTAGAAAAGAAGCAATTAAATCTTATTTAATCGTGCCTAAATGGATAAGACATTTTGCTGGGCTAACTAAACACTAATTTATGTTAATATAGGTCACATTGTAGGCTCAAAAGGTTGAGTTGGATGTGGTTTACTTGCACCAACTCCTAGAATACTAGGGAGGGCCACCTTGCATCATTAGTAAAGAGCCTCATGTTGATTCCCCAGCCCCTTCTGCTCAATCTTGACTATCTCAATACAATGAGAGGAGGCCTAGGTACAATGCTCGTCAAGCTGTGAGGTTGATGAAAGAGCATCAGCACAACAAGCCATATAGACACTTGCATGACTAGTTAATGACGAATTCCCAGCTCTTGAGCTGGACATCTCTAATAAAGAGAAGCAACTTGAAAATGATGGATGGTAAACTGTTGCACCTGACATGGTGCTGATGAATGGTGATTGGGACCCTTCAAAAATGGCAAGAATGACCTTCCACCCAATGCAGGTCTCATTCTGGAGGTGACTGAAATTATGACTGAAATTACTCTTTTTAATGTTTGATGTTATGCACTTTTGTGTCTTGATAACAATATCGTTGATGCAGTTAACTTATATGATGTAAGGCCAAGTGACTCTATACTTACGTTAGATGATCCATAGCAATCTTGCTAGCCTTTATGACTTTTAAGCCAAGTTAGCCAACTTTACTCTTGCTTTTGGTAGCCACACCCGTGGCCTTTTTTTAGGAAAAGAATCCTTGTATGAATATACTCTGCACCTTTATGACTTTTAAGCCAAGTTAGCCAACTTTACTCTTGCTTTTGGTAGCCACACCCGTGGCCTTTTTTAGGAAAAGAATCCTTGTATGAATATACTCTGCACATATTAATGGTCAGAGAGAATTTTGTAATTTTAAAAATTTTAAAAAAAAAATTCTAAAATTTGGAAAAAAAAAAAACACACATAAGGACTGGTGGACTACTCTCTCCAGGGCACATAGAGACAGAAAAATGCATTTGTCATTCACCCTCACCTGAGTGACCTGGTTGGATTCTTTTGACTACTCTCTCCAGGGCACATAGAGACAGACAAATGCATTTATCATTCACCCTTACTTTATCTGGTTGGATTCTTTTGAGATGATGATTTGGAAAGTGCTCCAGATCAATATTGCTAGAAACAAAATTGTAAACAACTGGACCATGATGATTGAAAATTAATACAAAACTAATGCAGTTCTCCTAAGTTGTAATGACAATATGGGTATCCAACAAAAATGCTTAATATAGAAAGAGAGAGCGCTTTAAATATAGGAAAAAGCAAGTTAACAATATGGCAAGGAATGCATATCTTCCTAGCTATAATGAGAATATGGATTCTCAACAAGATGGAAAATTTTAGGGGTTAAATTTTGTCATGGGTTAATTTTTCATGTTTTTTTCTCAAAAAAACGATTAGTGATTCTAAAAATTATTTGCCCAAATTTTATAGGAAAAAATTATTTTACCTTAAAAATGCCAAAATTTTATAAAAACTATATAAAATCCTTAGAAATTTAAATATTTTAACAAAAATATGGTCAAACATTTATAGTTGACATATAAAGAACCAATAAGATTCGCCAAGAATTTTACATTTCAAAATAAATTTTGCATCCTTAAAATTATCCCTGCCCAACAAACATACTCAATATATATAAAACATGCTAAACAGAGGAAAAGCAAGTCTATAATATGGAAAAACTTATGTATACTTCATAGCCCAGTTAGTAATAAGGCCATAAGGTTAATAAGTTGTTTTATTTCTTTTGAGAGATAGTAATAAGGCCGTAAGGTTAATAAGTTGTTTTCTTTCTTTTGAGAGATAGAAAAGAGAGAGAAACTAATGTTGATATACCTACAGGATGCAAATGTCATGCTTTCAAATAATTTATTGCACATTGATTTTTCCAGGCTAGATGTGCAATCCAAGTGCCACTGAGGTAAGACTATAGATCTTATTACCAGCTCAGAAATAAGAGCTAAACTGAAAAAAACAAGTTGGAAATAAGTCACTGCATCTCTGTGCGTGTGCATAAAAGGTTGGTACTGTTACAATGTAGTAGGTTACCTGCAATGGCAGCTTGCATTCGGAAAACCATGAGACCCGCGATCACCACCTTCGTCAAACAACACATTTTAACAGAGAAGGATTTCCTTGGACTTTCTTTCTGATTAGCAGAGTCCATTGCATTGCATACACTCCTGAAAGCCTTCTTCTAAACTGTTAATGCACTACAGAAACAGTAGAGCAATTTCTTGTTCAATGTCTGCTCATTCCCAGGTCTGTTGGTTTGAAGGGTAGAGCAGGAATAATGCAGAGCTCTGTCTCCCCTCAGGAAATCTGACAAGCTTTAGCGTTTGTAACAAACAGAGATGCGCCGGTCGTTCAAAATTCAAATTTGGGCACTTTTACCGAAAAATCCCTTTTTAATTGCTGTCACGATACAGGACATGGTTGTCGTGTTATGTAATTTATTTATTTTCAAACAAGGTGGTGGGCGAGGTAAATGTATATTCAAATGACTTTGCATAATGTTACCAGATTCTTAAAGTTATGGCTGTCGTGTTATGTATGTTTTTTTTCAAACAAGGTGCTTGGTCAGGTAAATGTATACTCAAATCATTGCATAATGTTAAAGTTGCATACTTTTGTTTTTGGGTTTTGTTTCTTCTTGTCGTTTATTTTTAAATGGTAGAGAAAATCATTAACATTTTATTTTATTTAGAATTGTTACATATAAAGTAATGGCTCTAGATTTCATTATATTTTTTGGAAAATTTAGTAAATGTTTATTTTAAGGTTGTTGACACTTTTGGTTAGGTTGCTACTTTGACTAAATGACCAGTGTTTCATGAGCTTTTCCAGATCAATAAATTCAACTATAGTACACCAACCAAAAGCAAATTTATAGGCTTACTCTAAGTCCAACAAATTTTAGTGCAATCTTTATCTTGGACCGTTCCTCCCTAACTAGGTTATTGCTATGGCTACCCAAGTTCGGATCATTTGGAAGTTCCAACTCAACTAAGCTTATTGTTGTACATGATAGTGAGAGGCAAAACCCTTTACAAGTTCCAACTCAAGTGAGCTTATTGGTGTACATGACACTAAGAGATAAAACCCCTGTTGCAATTTAAGAACACGTGTTGTAGTTTAAAGGCATGCCAAGGTCCAATTATTTATAAAATTATACCAACTACTATCGGTGAAATAGTTCGTTATAGGCGAAGAGTATCCACCATGCAACAGCCCAATGATTGGGAGGTTGTTGCATGGTTCTCCATCTCTCGTGCCATACCATAGTCACATCCTCGTACCATACCATACCACTTTCAAGGTCGTTGTCACTCATAAATTGTCGTGAAGTATATTCAATACTTGCCAGAACTAAATCTGGGAGATCATCGTCCCATATCCGAGAGCATTCGTCGTCATCGTCCCATGACATCGGTTAATTTTGATGTGTCAGTAACATCTACCTGTCGCTTCACTTTTGATGGGAGCATTCAACCTTAGTTTAATGTTTACTTATCGACATTTAATGCTTGGTTTACTTACTTCTGCAAGCATCATTTTACACAAGTTTTACTTCCGCAAGCAGCGTGTTTTACAAGATACCAAGTTTTATCAGGGAAAGCATCGTTTTACACAAGTTTTATCAGTGAGAGAGGTTTTGAACACCCGAACGTGAAACGAGGTAATTTCTGGATCAATAATTTCTAGAGCATTAAGTATCAGACAATAGTGTTGTGTTTACAAATTAACTCCAATTTTATGAACCCTTTCCATTTGCAGTTTTCGTGGCCTTTTCTCAGAAGGGATATATTCATAATCTTACGACATCCTTGTTTAGAAGTTGAAACTGACGCTCTCCAGGTAATTCTTATATCAGAATTTAACAACGATTTAAAGAGATATGGCCGAGATTCTAATAAACATTAGTTTATAATCTTGCATATCAAATTAAATATCGTCTGTTGATTATGAGAATAAAAAAATCAAGATTCACATTTGAATGCATGTATTCATTATTACACAAAATTACCGTTATTTATTCATTATTTATTCACCATATGGGTTGTTATGGACTTATAACTTCGTTCACTTCTAAATCGTTTACCCAGACTTTAGATTTGTTCGCCATATAAATCCAACTTATAACTTTCGTTTCTGGGTTGGATTAAATAAACCTCTGAATGTTATTGAAATTAACATTATGTTTGACTATAGTTTATACGATGACACTCTTTGTTGGCTAATGTCCCTCTCTTGACACCATAACCCCAGATATTTTGTTCARTCGAGAGATAATAAACAASAGTATTGTCTCATKGACTCCMTTGGGTAATTTTAAATATACTTTGTTATACATATGAAACGAGTTTTTATAAAYCAGGTTTGATAGCTTTCACTCTACATTCATATAATTTTTGAACCACTCGATATATCATGAATTTATTTTTTGGTTTATTCCAGACTTAGTGAAATTATTATTCATAAGTTGTTTGTCAATTCCATTGTTTCATCGATATCCTCCCTAACGATTCTAGTATAAACTAACTCAACATATGACGTAAGTTTCTTCCCTGGTATATTCCTAGCCCTAATTATTACTCATAAATATCAGTGAATTGTTATTCACTCTGGCAATTCTAGTAACAATCATGATTGTTATCTTTGAGTTCTATTTATTTCAATATTTTACATGTCATTGCTATTTACACAAATCCATTTTCCTGCAATTTGTTTTCATTACACACTTGATATTAAATTTAAATTTACAACAAATATCATCCATTTATAGATAGTTGGGTGATGGGTCTGGAAGAGAATATATAGGTTGTTGTAGCCAAGTTGAACCAGAGATCGTGATGAACCTCCCCCACCTGTTTATTTCACCGGTCCCACTTACTATGCTTACATATCTCTTGATATTGAACACTTTACCCAAAGATATCCTGACATATATTCTTTGCATAGGTCCTATTGAGCCTTATATACCATAATACTAGATGTAATTTATAGCACACTAAATTAGAGTCACACTAAATTAGACCTGTCGTGCACTAAATTAGAGAGTTTTTATTGAGAGTTTTTATTACAAGTCATATGGAGAATGTATTGAGAGTTTTTATTACTCTGTTCATGAAAATATTTCACCCAAAAGACACTAATCTACTTCGCCCATGAAAATGTCCACCATCGAAGACCAACATCTGACTATAAATAGAGAGTAATGGTTTCAAAGGCATATTTTCCCAAGCAAAGGAAATTTACAAAAGTATTATTTATATTCAAACAATCATATATCTAAGTAGCAATGGAGCTCCAGAAGGAGGATTACTTTGAATGGAAAAAGGAAGATTGTGAAATTGAAAGAGAATTCAAATTTGAAGTTGACATGTATATTAGTAGTAATTCATTGTTGTTAGGTTCAGATGTCTCTACACTAGGTAAATAATGAGGATCCCCCAAGCTCCAAACTTTTAAGGAATTATAACCTTAGAATGGGAGAGACGCTTCTCCATTTCCTTCTATGTGCCATTCAAGGTCCTGTGTAATATGAAAAGGAATTCCACTAGCGATCCTATCCAAATTTCTAATTGTAATTATATGTCTACGTAATCAGAAATATGTAGGAAGGGATGCAAAAGATTCTTATTTTCCTCAACCCTATTGAAGGGCTACACAAATACATCATTTGGCACTATATCAAATTGTAAAATAGGGCATAAAAACTTATGTAACACTTCCATCTCCTCACATCAACAAGACATGCCAAGAAAATCCATGACCATAGACACAAGGATCAACGTTGAAGCTCCAACCCCACAAGGGATCCCAATAGGGGCATTGTATCATATTGTAATTTGAGGGCATAACTAGGATTAAAACTCAAAGTCATGGTCGATGTCGATCAACAATATTCTCTTCTAGAGGATGCATTGTTTCTTGGTTTTGACAGTTCGACACAATTTCTCAAAGAAACTATTTTGGACTATAATATATGCATTTCCTCATTAATATTGACACCAACAAGATTGTGCTAGCATCAAGGAGATTTACCCAATTGGATTGTTTTTTTTTTTGTTTTTCTAAATAGAGATTCATATAGCAAGGCATGCATCCACCCTGCTCGCTACTAAGTTGCTTCTCTTTGATTTAACTAAGTGTAATACCCCAAGCGATAATTGTGTAAATGTACGCATACCTATTCATATAGGCTAGTGATCCAGGATGGTTTTTGGGACAGATTCCTTTGTATGTATGAAAGTTAGGCTAGGATGCCTATGTGACTTAGGCCAGTGAGCTTGTATGTTGTGGTTGGTAAGACAAGCTTTGTATTTTGTAAAGCACAAGATCATATTAATAAAATTCATCAGTGCTACGAACCTCGGGATGAAAAGAGTATGGGGGGCTAGGAATTCACGAGAGGGAAAGGGGGCTAAGGGACATATGAATCTAGGCTTAGTAAATTAAAGTCACACTAAATTTGTAATTTTGTGATATATTTTCTTGAATAACTTATGTGTACTTACATCACTCCATATTCTTTCCTAAAAATGCATGATATTGGGCTAATATGAATCTAGGCTAGTGACTTAGTCAATTAAAGTCACATTAAACTTGTAATTTCGAAACTGACTTGCATGAATAGCTTGAGTGTTCTTGCAATACTTGAATTTTCCCCTTTCATACACTTTCCTAAAAATGAGTAACTTTGGGTTCACATTGGTCTATCATAGTGGCCTAGTTTAGTAGAATCAAATTAAACTTGTAATTTTGACATATACTTGCATGAATAACTTAAGTATTCTTGCACTACTCCATAATTCTAGATCTTTACATGCTTTTCTAAAAATGACTAATTATAGATTAAGATGAAGCTATGCTAGTGCTCTAGTAAGTAGGACTCACATATAGCACAACGTTGAGCATTATCCGTGGGGGAACTATACGAGGCTTCTATTCCCAAAGTCAGTAGTAATGTTGGCCATCTTTTCCCCAAATCTTTTATTTCCAATGATTAAGGAATTTCATTCCAGCAGTCTTACCCATAGAGACATTCATGTGATTCATGTTGCATTCTTTGGCTATATGTGATAACCTGGAAATTGACTTGAGATGAGAGAGAAATGGTAGTAAGAGAGCATAGAGGTTGGACAAGTTAGGAAACCTTGACCCATTGTATATTTTGTACTCTTTGGATGCCTAAGAAGCCAAGTATTGATCTTGCAAGGAAATCCTAGAATGCATACAACCAATTGGCTTATTTTCTGCACACACTGGAGAGCATTGTAAGGGAATGGTAATCTTATGGACTATTGAATAGAGAAAAGGTAAGCCTTCCTTGTTTTTTGTGGGGTATTGGAATATAAATCCTTGGCTACTAATGAATGGATGAGATGTTTGCAATGCTTCATGGTGATAAGTTTGTCTAAACATGAGAGTAAATGGGCTAGGATATGTAGTATTCCATATATATAATAGTATGCAGAACATAAAATATTTTAGCCATAAATGACAGAAAAGCAATGATATAATCAGAAAAATACTAGAATAATACCAGAATAACACCAGAAAGAGCACTTTGATTACTGATAGAAATTTTCACTTGCATCTTCAAGGGGGAAGCCTCTAGCAGAGCAGAGATCTATTGCAATAATATCCAAGACATGATTTTGCATACCCTCTACTGCTATTTATACTCTATCTATCAACAAGAATAATCTAGAGAAAGATCCTTCTAGAAGCAGAAGCTTCTATTAGGTCTTCTTACATTTGACTTATTCTTCCTTATTGCTAGGCCTTATTAAAATTGACCTTTATTACATGGAATTATATTATTCTACCTACGTGAGAGGTTAGGGATGTTAGGTGCCTAACAAGATGATAGAGAGAGAATCATGTGGTTGTTTCCTTCAACCTGGTGGCCTCATAACGTAACGTTTGGGTGGTAACAACAACATATACCTGCAATTGGGTGGAAAACCACTCTTACACATAGTTGGTTGGGCATTCTTCAATTAAAAGACAATTTCTTTATTGTTGTCTATGAATATATGCAAAATTTGTGTTCACTTTCTATTTTGAGAATCATTGTATTATGTGTGTTGTGTGTGATCATATGTTTGATATTTCCACTGCATTGTATTTCTTCACACCTAAACATGCAACATATTAAACTTTGGCACTTCTTCGAATGTTCAATTAGTTGTTATTAGGATTTTACCTCGAATTAACCAATTAATGCTACTATGATTTCCTTTACAAGTCAATCCTCCACATCATCTTTATCAATGGTCGAAATTGTGGTTTATACCTACAATACTATCACTAATTTGTTGGAATTCCTTAGCATTGTTCAATGCTTATAGTTAAGGTGTGCTCTTTAATTGAATTGCAAGTTTAGATTTATTTCATAGTGTGATGTGTAACCATATGCAACAACTTGGGATTGCATCATCTACTCTGTACAAAGTGTAGGGAATGCCACCTACAATAATACATTTTATTTTTTTTGCCGCAAATATCAAGATGCAATTAAAATCATTCAAGTCAAAATACTCCAAGATGCATTTGCAAAGTTCATCTCCAAGCTAATGTGCATTGAAATTAGCTACAACCATCAACCCACAAGCATATGAATACACATATTAAATGCATCATGGTTATAGTGATAGCAATGAAGAGGAGTAGTGTTTTCATTTGTAATATTGCACGCGCGCGTACACACACACACATGTATCTATGCATGTATATGCATGTATCTTGAATATGCATGGGTATGGTTGATTAAGCACATTCATGTAACTAACATTAGATACTATATTTGTTAAAAACATTGTTATTTATTATTCTATAAAATGTTATGTACAAAAGTCAACAAAATCTCATTACTCTCATCATTGTCCCGAATTTTATTGTATCATGTTATCCCATTTAGATTACAGAACACTGGATCACATAAAATGGATTATAATGCGACATTGAATATTAGAGAACATTGACAAATCTTTATAAAAACTCAATGGTGTATGTGTTGATCTCTAAAAACTTCAAATTTTTATAGGTATTCTATAGATGGGAAAGTGGGAAGACATTATGGAGTTGGACACTGAAGACCCTGAAGATATGATGGAATTTTCAGCTAAAGATCTAACATGGACAAAAAAATGGAGGGGATCAAGTTGCTATTATTCCATATAGTCGACTTGAAGATTTTATAAATGGAGAGCAATCAGATGAAGATGCTCCCACTCAATTTTTTGTTAATACAAAGCGATATAAAGAAGTGGAGGGGATTGCATGTACTTGTATTAACACATATCTGGAATATGTTATGTGAATCTTTATTTGGTTAATACGATTTTAAATTTCTAATTCAAGTTCATTATGGAAAATGAGTGTGGACATGTTTCCTAATTTGTTATCATTGTTCTTATCTAGTTATTGGTGTGCATATGGCCCGAAGTCCGCATGTAAACTCCCAAGTGGTGAGATTACAATGAATCCAAAAGGATCAACAAAAAAAAAATGCAATCAACGCCAAAGCATTAAAGTTGGTTGTAGATGTCACTTCATCATGTATCGACTTTATGTTCGTCCAAATGATGTTGTTTTAATATACACTGAGTGTAGGCATATTGATAAAAGTGGTGGTATGTGTCACGGGAAGAATGCAGTGGGTAGACCTGAAACATTCAAGTATGCACCACATTTATCATTTGATATACATGCTAGTGTGGAAAAGATGATTGAAGATGGTTTTAACGTTACAATGGTTTGGGACAAATTCATCTCTAATGTGGAGCACTAATCAGGTGAGTTATTCACGAGGGTAACTCGGGATACCTTAATGATGAGGAAGGATATTTATAACATTTACCATAATATTAGAAAGAAAGAATATATGAAGGATGAGAGTGATCCAACAAGTGTCGACTATTGGTACAATCAGTTTCCAGATAGTTTCTTTTTCTACCAAAAGCAAAATATTATGCAAAACATACCATTTATTATAGGCATACAAACACATTGGATGCGTTCGACGATGGTGAGGTATTCACACAACAATGCTATGTCCATGGATTCCAAATTTAGTACCAATATGTATGGGGTACGCGTGATCAATCTTTTCATTTCTTTATTGCGATCAAAATGAATTCTTATGTGTTCAATTTAATATTTATACTTGTGTGCTTTGAATGTAGTATAAACTTTGTACGTTAATGGTATTTGACAAACATCGTAATGGTGTTCTAGTGGCTTGGGTGATTTCATCACGTAATACTACATATGATATTTGTAAATGGTTGTCAACATTATTTTCTATGGGAGTGAAAGAACGCCCGGATTGACGTGTACGAGCATTTATCACAGATGATGTCACTACTGAAATTCAAGCATTAAGGTTCCACATTTTTTGTTTTCAAAAGAAATATGAAAAAGTAATGTTACATTCAAATAATTTACTCTCTCCTAATGTATCGCCATTTCAAGAGTTTAACCAATTCCCCCATCTTGCTATGTGTATGGGATGTCCATCGAGGATGGGCAAAACATGTTGGAAACAAAGTCAAAGTCAAAGAAAATAAAGTTTGCATTTTTCGTGCATTAGGAGAAATCATGCACTCATGCCAGGATGACGAGTCCATATGAAAAGATGTTGCAAGAATATTTTAGGAATTCAGTGAAGAGGACAAATTTCTAAAATATTTTGACACCACTTGGTTATCCAATGATAAAATATGTAAGTGTCATGTAACATTAGATCATGATTTTTTTTTCCATAATAGCATGTTTTTAGTCAATACGTTTTAGTTGATGATAAACTCTTTTTGCAGATATGTGGGCGAAGGCTTATAGGAAATTCTCGCATTCCAATCAAGACACAAATAATGCAATTGAATCCTACCATAAGTATCTAAAATATAGATACCTATATGAGGAAAACAATGCATGCCACAAACGAGTGGATTATTTAATTTTTGTGTTGTTGACAAGAGTTGAATTATACTATATTCATAATCAACGTTCAAAGGAAGCATGGATTATAAGGCCCACAAAGTGTGAGAAACAAGAGACTCTGTCAAAGGATAGAGCAATTCAAATACCAGATGAATATTGTGTGCATGACCCCAAAAATATGAAAGAATTTTTGGTTCGTAGTCAAAATAAGGATACTCCTAATAGCTGGTATAATGTCATATACATAGGGTCCGAGTTTAATTTTTGTAGTTGTGATTGGGCGTTGAATGGAAATGTTTGTAAGCATGTATTCAAAGTTCAAATGTGGGTCGTTGAACATGATTTTGACATTAATACATTAGCAAATGTTTCTAGTCCGATTATTTAAAGACCTGTATTTTCAGTTGATTTAAATCAAATAGCCACAATGAGCCCACTACTAGAAGACCAACCAAACAATAACCATGTAAATATGTTATCAGATCATGATGATCCTGACACTTAAACATTGAACAATTCGATCTATGAGGTTGATAGATTGCAAGTTTTACATGCATCGATCAATAAAAGAGCAAGAAGGATTTTGAACAATTTGTCTACAATTGTTGACCATTCTAAAGCAATCGACAACTTTTTTTTCACTTTAGAAGCAGAGATAAAAATAAAATAAAATAAAATCGTTAGTTCCATGTCTCCCTCTAAAATCATGGCTAAGAGAAAACACAGTTTTTTTAGCCTGTGATGCAGGAGCATCGCTCCACCTCAGTAATGTACCAGCATACCAGCACATCAGTGTGCATTTCATAGAGGAGAGGCATTGACCCTCCCATTTTTTAAAATTCAAAATATGATCCTATAGGGATTTGTGTTGTAAGGTTGTAAGAACCAAGCCATGCCTTTGTACATGTAGTGGATAGGGTCGCCTTAAATGGTTGATTGTAAGTAGGTCTAGATCATAGTCAGGTCTGGATCATCATTCATTGTAATGAGTCGTAGGAGTATGGTGTCTTAACTGAGACAGTGATAGCACCAAGGCGATGGAGAGGATAAGCTCATAGAGCCCTTGTTTTGTAAGAGAGAGAGATATATTTGTAAGATAGAGGTCTTAGAAGTAGAACTCAGGATAGAGTTAGGTTAGGAGAACTCGAGAGCACTGAGGCTCTGTTGCAATCCAGTTTTTGTAAACATCTGTATAGACACATAGAGATAATAGAAAAGTAGTTTTTCCTACATATGGTGTGTTTATGTATTTGCATTCATTGTTATGATTTTATAAGACATTTGTGTTTTGAATGTATGAACTAGTGAAGTATTGAGTAACTTTCAATTGCTTTTCTTCTTTGAGTTTCGAGTGAAATGAGTGCATAGTGTCCGCAAGGAGTGCGTTGACAGAAGTGAGTTAACCTCAGAGAAACTCAGGAGAGATAGTGTTGAACCTTCATTAGCAGAAGTGCAAGGGGTGCACAGGAAGAACTCTACGTTGAGTTTAGAGAGAGACAAAATTATAGAACACTCTGTAAGGAGGAGCTCTAAAATGTGTGAATCGAGCAAGGGGAACGCCAGGAGGGCGAGAAGAATTTATTTTCAATAAATCCTTCAGATCTGAGTTTGACGAAATCCCAGAAACACAAGGAGTGCGTGGGAATCAAAATCCTCAAAGGGATCAAGCTCATAATGGATAGAACTTTTCATAAGTGTCGATGAGACCCAAAGAGACGGACTCGTAGGAGGAGCAAAGGTCAAACCCTTTGAGTACTTAGAAAATATTCTAAGTTAGAAGAGATCATAAGCTCAGGAGAGAGAGCGACGATGGTCATTGGATCATAGTGCAGAAGATCAACAACCTTCTTATCAGAAACAAAGTGCACGAGCCTTAGCGCTTTGTACACGTAGGAGAGTGTACTTGGTAAAGTCCCAAAGTGATTTGGGACCGTCCATCATTTGGAAGGACGTGTGGCATAAATCCATAAGTTTCGGGTGAAGACACTCTAGGAGGAACGAGTGCACATAAGTCTGAAACTTTTGAAGTCTGAAGAACCGAAGAATCGGAGGGAATCTGAACCGTTAGATTCAGAGGGACACACGTAGGTGAATCGTGAGAGCCAGAGAAAGGCGAGGATGGAATGTTGAAACACCCGAACCCCGAATAGCCAAAAAGTCAAGGGTCGTCGATCTACGAGGGGACAGTTGTCAACAGATCTGAGTATCTGGGTGAAAGCACTCTGAGAGAATTGAGTGCATAGGAGTTTGAGACTCCCAAAGCCTGAAGAGCTGAAGCACCGATGTCCCAAAGAGCCGAAGATCCGAAGTGTCAAAGAGTCGAAGCGTCGAAGAGCCGAAGTGTCGAAGCGTCGAAGAGTCGAAGAGCCGAAGCGTCGAAGAGCCGAAGCGCGGAAGAGACGAAGAGCCGAAGAGCCGAAGTATCAAAGAAGGAGTCTGGACCGTCAGATCCAGAAGGGTACATGGTGAAATATCGTGAACTCCGGGTGAAAACACTTCGGGAGAACGCAAAGGGGAAGAGTTTGAAATCGCTGAAGCCCGAACAACTGAAGCAACTGGGAGTCATTGATCTGGATTGGACAGGTGTCACCAGATCGTGAACTTCGGGGGATTGTTACTCCGAAGAATTGAAATTGTTGAGATTTGAGAATCCTGAAGGTCGAAGTCCCGGAAGCGACGAGAACCGTCGATGTGAAGGTGGACACACAACACCAGATATAAACTCCGAAGGAAAGAGAGGGGGAAAGTTCTGAAGACCCGGAGGAGATCTCGATCATTGATCAAGGAGGGAGCTGAAAAGGACCGTTGATTTGGTCGAGGAGGCCAAAGTCCTGAAGTGGGAACAAAGCCATTGATTGGGCAGAATATGTGTCAGCAGATACTCCATTCCGGAAGATAACCAGTCAAAGAAAATGAGAGTTTGAGAATTAAGATTCCCAAAGGCTAGATTCGTGGAGGAGATTCTAGTCGTAGATCAGGGAGACAGGTGGCAACAGATCTTCCAGTTTGGAAGATTGCCATATGGAGGAAAGCGAAGGTTGAGAGTTGAAACTCCTGAAGCCTAAAAAGCGGAATCAACCAGAGCTATTGATTTAGAAGGGATCTACACGTCGACAGATCATGGAGATCTAGGATCGTACGTGGAAATAGGAGAGAAGGTAGAAATAAGGAACGATAATAGTCATTGATCAAGAGGCAGCATCGAGGTATCGGAGATCAACGGTCGTGCTTGATTGAGGAGCTAGAACATGCTTGGATCTTAATTTTTCTTGAGAGGGCCGCAATTGGAACCACGATATTGGGAAAAGGATACGTGGCAGCTAGAGGTGAATTGCGGGGAGAAAGGTGGGTTGGTCCAAAACCACTCTTTCTCGCACCCTCAATCGCGTTCTTGCACAAGGACACAACTCGGGGCCATATGAAGGAAGGGGCTAAGGAAAAAGGAGCTAGCGCCTGAAACTTGGGAGTTCAGACACGCACAGGAAGAGCTCGCAGGTCTAACAGAACCTGCACACAGAAGGAAGAGGGGCCTGTGTATAATTTATTTGGGGTCTAGCAAGGGCTCGAAGAGTCAATCTGACTCGGGATATAGAAATATCCTAGACCGGGAGGTCGCAGAACCCCAGGAGGGTAGGGGGGTTGCATCATCCTGCAAAGTAAAAAGATACAACATCGTCGTCAGAGACATTCAACTAAGGATAAACCACAATTTCAAAGGGTCAGACGGGTTCGCAAAAAGTCAATGAATAGCATGGACAAACAAATGGAACTAAATTCTTCAAAAGATCATAGGAATGTGAAGCGAACCTTTGATCATGTGCAACATTATGTTCTAGACAATATAGGTATTGTAATTAGAGATTTTAATTTGTTTTACATTATATGAATTATTTTATTTGCCTCAATGTGATTGTAGAAATTTTATATGATTGTTGCTACAACGGAGGGATCCACATCTCATAATGAACCTCGTCACGTCCCACATTGTCAACTTCGATTATTTTCTAATGATATTGTCGAGGGTAACATAGGTACACATTTTGAATTTAATGTCGACAAATGAGAGTCATAAAATTATTTATATAGTTCAATTGAAGTTTGTCTAATTAAATATTTAGTGCATTGTGTCGTGCAATCAACACTTACTTCTTTTTTTTTAATTGTTTATGTTGTAAGCTCATCCAAATGACGTAGTGATCCAATAAATTAACATAGAAAATCCAACAATCCCATTGATTCCAGCTTTGAACACATGAGGTTTGGCGAAAGGTAAAATTAATGTTTAAGATGTTGGCAAGTAATTGTCATTATTCAAAGAATAATTTTTTTTATAATGCATTTAATATTGTCTTCATTGATCAAACATGTTGATCTTTAAGGTCATAATTTAGGGGAAAGAATTATTTTCCTTCTGTTTTTATATTTTTTCTCCTCCATATTATATCATTTCATTTATTTATGTTTTTTTGACAAAGAGTTACAAAGAACAAAGAATTTTCAAAGATTATTTGATAAGACATAGTAAAGATGTTGTATTCATACATGAATTATACTAATCTTATACCTTTCTACTTTTGTTTTCATAGTTTTAAACATTCCCTTAAAATAAAGACTTGTTTTTTGTCATTTAGTTTTTATTTCAACATTTTTAAAAATGGATCAATATAATTGTTGTACTCATAATTTCTGAGAATGAGTGTTTTGTTTTGCTTTTTTTTTTCATCCATACTAAATATATTTTTTTTGTTTATTGATTTTTTGAACATACAAATATGGACAATGAAAGTGCATCAAAGTTCCTTTCAGTGATACATGATATCACTGCTCTACAATAGCTTCTTACCGGCATTCAAGATACGATTAGTAGGAGAAATGGAACTCCAATACACATTTTCAATGAAACACTTCATTGTTTAGATGAGTTGAAGGTAATGGTTGGTGAGTTACAACATGTTTCTAATAGGGAAGCCGGTAGAAAGTTAAAAAGAGAATGGATCGAAAGGCAAAGGGGTCGTTAAGTTCATGTAGATGTAAATTGGTGTCGTATTTGTCATAAGTCCGGTTGTACTTTGGAATATGTTACATTATGTTTAGCATTTAAGGAATTTTTTAAATTGTTGGATTTTTTATACATTATTACTGATTAATTGTCATAGTATTATGATATGAAATTCTTTTTTCTTTTATACATGTCAACAATACATTATGTCCCCACCATACTATGTTATCAAATGAATAACATGAGACATTGCAACATGTGTTTCATTTGAGATGTTTCTTTTTGTAAAATGTTAGGTGAGTGAAACTCTTTAAGATCAGATTTTAGAGCTAATGTAATATTCAAAAATACTTAATTCAATATGTATTATGTAATATTCAAGAGTATTTTGTTTTGATAATACAAACTGTAGATAATATTGACTAGAATGTTTATTATTATGAATTTGAGTTTTTTTTGTTTGTTAATTTTCTATTATAAAAAATTGTATAATCAAATTATAAACAAGACGAAAAATTATAACAGTGAAATTTACATATAACAACACAACACAAAAGAATAAATTGAACACTCATAAAAAAAATAAAAAATTACTAAATTTGAAATTAAAGACTTGATTGTGAACATATCATAAAAAAAAAAACATAAAACCTTACAACACCTCTTCTTTTGACATGAGTTTCAAAGGTTATTTTGAATTAATAAGATGAAATTACCATGAATGATTGATATTCAATGAAACTAATTAAATGTTTTTTTTCTCCCAAAGCGCGAGGGGTATCTTTGTTCACTATTCTTCATTGATACCAATTTTGATTGATATTTATCGAAATTAATTAAATGTTCTTTTACCCAAAGCATGAGGGGTATCTTTGTTCATTATTCTTGATATCAATTAATTAAATTAATTAGTTTGAATTTTTCTATGATTTTTTATTGAATATTTTGAAATTTAAATTCTATGATTTTTTATTTAAAGGTGGTAAAAATTGTCATAACTCAATTATAACTATTATTAGTTTTTATTAATGAATGTAAGTTGAATCATCATTATTATTTAAAAAAAATCATATCATTTAAAATGGTTTGTTGGTGATTTTTAAGAGGTACTCTCATTCTTGCTAGATGTCTCAAATGAGCGAAAAAAAACAAATATCTCTTGTAATCATTATTAAGACTAACTCTCTATATATAATTCTTTTATACAGAATGTTTAAATTCTTTAAATTCATGTAATCATTATTAAGACTAACTCTCATATCTCACTTCTTTCTTAACAAGGATTCGAAGAATCCAGCCATTTCAATGAGCTCTTGATGATAATCCCAGAAATTTTGAGTTGCATAGTGATAAATTTCCTCTTTCTTTTATTGTCGAAGAATAGGGACCATGTCTTGCATTGTCTACGTAGCTCATGCACCAAAACACGGTCACACATGAATCAAGGAAGAAGCAGTAAAGCCTAATGTATGTGAATTATTCTTCAAACACATAGAATCCTTTCCCTTTAAGGGATTCCATCACTGCCTCTGTGACCTTGGCATGCTCGGTTCCTATGAACATACTTCTGCATTAGTATTTAAAGAATTAGTATATATAAAGGATCAATATATATACCAATATATATACTTAGTATATATACCGATATATATATTGGTATATATACCGATATATATACCGATATATATACTGGTATATATACTGATATATATACTGGTATATATACCGATATATACACTGGTATATATACCGATATATATACTGGTATATATACCGATATATATACTGGTATATATACTGACACATATACCTAGTATATATATTGACATATACTAGGTATATGTGTTGGTATATATATACTCAATATATATACTTAGTATATATACTAGGTATATGTGTCAGTATATATACTGGTATATATACTCAGTATATATACCGATATATATACTCAATATATTTATCGATATATATACTGTCATTATATATATTTCGGTATATATATTGGTGTGTATATACTCAGTATATATATACCAATATATATACTAGGTATATATGTCGATAA
>JZKD02S1854873.1:1314451-1329641 GCA_000966675.3 Picea glauca | reverse complement strand
TAACAGAAAAAAATTATAAAGTTGTTTAAGAATTTTTGAAGCTAAAAATCCATTAAGTTAGAAGGTAAATTAAAAAAAAAACATTTGAGAAAGGGTATTTATTGGACTTCTCTAAACTATTACCATATGAAACACATGCATTATTTGTACCAAAAGATCATATGTCAAGAAGTCATGGCAAGAACAATCATTGCATATGAAATTACCACAAAAAGGTTAAAGCCATTCAACATGATATAATGGAAAATCAGTCATACAATAACAATTAATTTAGCCATGTTTATGTTAACAAACCTTAGAAATATTGTGATGAGGTGACTCTTCACACTCTCAATAACCACAAATAACGTGATTAGGTGATTCTTCTCAACACTCTCAACAATCACAAAGTCTTAGTTTAGTGTAAAACTTGACACATAAGTCTTAGTTTTCATACGGAAGTTGAAATCCAAACTTTTACAATTGAATAAAATAATTGTACTGTGAACTCGGCCTTCAAACAACTTTTGAATTTTTGAAGAATTCATAGAACTAGAAATATTTGATAGGATCTTAACCAAAATATCAAATAGACTAAAAATTTCTTACACATGCTAACATCGCTAATGAATTTAGTTATCATTACATCAACAACAACATACTATGTTGGATGAATGAGAGAGTTTATATATACGCACATATATAGAGAGGTACCATTTGGAAGGAGTTTTTTTGGAAAATAATCATATTAAAACAAGAATTTTTTTTTTCCATTTATTTATATAATTGATGATAAAAGGTTAAAACTATTTAGTGTAGAAGGAATAATAATCCAACCAAACCAATAACCTTCCCACCAAGATCGATCCATAATTCCCCTTTAACACAGTTGTCATGGAGGAGAAATTGATAAGAATGTTTACCTCTAAAAATCACTTATCCACTAGATAAGTTTGAATAGGTACATTTCATTCACAATTTAATATAAACATAAAAATGCCTAATCCATTTACTACTTTTTTTGAGTTGAGGTTATCAATATAGAGATGTCTCTTCAATGTATCAACATAGGACTATCTTAACAACTAAATATGAGTTATTTGACTATAAGGTTATACCTTTAGATTGAAAAAAGTTCTTGAAGAACTCGAGCAAAAACACTCCCACAATAGCTGACAACTCGAACAGTCGAAATTAAGAGGTCAATTTGCAACATTCAATATATACATAAACATAAAACAAGTGGACCTCTACGTGAACTGTCCCACTGCAGCATAACATCTGTTACAAGTTTTGATAACACATTCTTGAGCACGTTTCCTCTCTATCATTCATGTTGCGAAAGAAAAAACAAAACAATACTAGAAGGATATCTTCCAACCCCAATACCCACCAAGTTCAATTGTTCTGTTGACAATGGCATATCGAGAATCCCATTTGAATCGTTTGTTGAAGATCGGGCCCAAACCACAAATTCCTTCATAAACTTGCAGCCATGACCCTATAACATCGAGAATATAATCCCAAATTTCTGACCATCTATAACTGGGCAGACACCACCGACAGATTCATAATTCGGGAGTATTTCCTCAAGAGGATTCAAACCTAGGACCAAAAACATGAAATTGACTTGCTTTCAACGATGAACAATCCCAAACTGGTCTAGACTCCTCTAAACACGAAGCCATCTTCGGACATGATGAACGTCTTCATAGTATGAAATCTCCTGCAATTTGTCTAGAATTTCGTCCATAAGCTCCTCACGCAACAACGTGTTCATCATATCCTGGTTATCCATATTTGCTATAAGCAGGTCACATGTTTGAAACCTGTCAAAAAGGAAAACAGTTCAGAAGGATTTGTAATCATTCTTGTAAAGCATGGATAATTTATGTGGATGTTAATAAATCTTACCTTCCGATATTGCAGATATTGTCTAGAAGCTCAAGTGTGGACTTCTATATTTCTATTCACCATAGATAAGCTTCATTGCTTCAGTCTCAGGATTCCTTGTACCACAACCTTCAAGAGTCCAATACTGATAAACCATCTCAACATTTGATAGAACAGGAGACCAGGGAAAATGCAGAATGAATCACATAATGTTTTTCAAATTCTGGAATGGGCGTGGAAGGAGTAAGTAGATGCAACATTTAACAATGAATGTACCTTGATTTTGCAGCTCACATCTCGTCAAGTGCTAACGACGATTTGGGTGACGTCGTTTGGTGCAGTCAAATCATCGTAAGATGTCACTGCAGGAGAACGGATGATGGACACGACAATTTATGAGTGACAATGACTTTGAAAGTGGTATGGTATGGGGATGAGGCTATGGTATGGCACGAGATATGGAGAACTACGCAGCAACCTCCCAATCATTGGGTTGCTGCATGGTGGATAGCCTTTGTCGTTCGTTGTATATATATTAAAAAAAATAATGCATATTTGGAAACACGTATACATTATAGGATTTTTTTTTTTAATTATTGCATTTTTTTCTAAATCCAAAAAGAGATTATGTGAGCAAATACATTGAAACATCTTATATGTTATTAAATAATGAATTTTCATATATGATTTACTAAGAGTAGAATTGTAAAATTAGCTTTAGCTTATAACGAGTCTTTGGTGAGGGTTTCCTTCCTCTCTTTTGTCTAATCTCTACATGCCCCCTCACGGTGTTTTCTCCCTAAGAACCCTTGTTGATTTTGCAACCAAGAAAGCGAAAAAGTGAAACATGGGAAATCGAAACCATTTTGTTCAAAAGATTGAAGGATCTTTGTGTATGCAAGTAAAATGGATCATGTGAATTAATAAATCTTTACAATTTGTAGCTATGGCCATAATTGGTAATGGCTCTTGGGGTTGTCCCAAATTTTTAGGTGGTTGAATAAACCAACAATGGGATTATATCATGCAAGGAACACTGAAATATTTTTATTGTGGTAAAGCACTTTGTCTTCTCTTTGAGTTTAAAGAGGATAGAGAAATTCTTTAGAGGTGACCCTTGAGGCTCGAATGATTTGTATCTAAGCCACTAGTCTTTAAATTTTGATCTTAAAGAGGAAATCCCTATGGGAACCCTTACATGGGTAAGGTTGTCTTTCTTCCATTGAGTTTAATGAGTTTTTGGAATGACAGAGCAACACAAGAAATCATTAATATGCTTAGCAAATATGTGGACAAATTGGAGCCAAACAAGGATCTATGCATGCACTAGGGTATGTGTCAAAGTATACCTCGAAAAAGGTTTTCTAGAGGCTATTGATATAAACATGTAGGGTTGGGTTCATGCTCAAAAGTTAGATTATGAGCAAATACCCTTCAAATGCAATTGATGCCATGAATATAACCACATTGCATAGGATTGTCTTAAAAAAACTCCCATGCCTATGAAATCTCCACCAACGGAGGATGGGTTCTAGAAGGTCTCAAATTCCATAAGAAAAATTTGATCTTAGCCTCAACATAAATAATCATGACATCAACAAAATCAAGCCACCACTTCATAATCAAGCCATAAGTTGTCACCGTGGAAATAATAGATTCTTGGGTTGAGAAAACCAAAGGAGGTTCCCATACCTAAATACCTACAATGTCAATCCTAGAAAAGGGGAAATCCCTACCACATAAGGGGAAAAGAGTATGATCTTCCTTTAACTTCAAGAGTTTCATGAATTCCCTCTTTTCAAATTTCCTCTACCCCTTCTATGGGGGAAAGATCAATCTACCAATAGATCTTATTAGGAACCAAATCAAACTCTCAAATATTTTTTTTGCACAACCTTATTTGGTTCAAATATATTTTCAATCATTAGATTAATGGCCTCCTCTCTCCCATACAGAAGATGAGAAGACACTCAAAAAAAATTGTGAAGACAAACAAAAAATTGCAAGAAGATGAAGTAGCTAGAAACAAATCCATGGGGAATCAATCTACCATCTCTTAAGGCTCAATGTCGGGTACAAATCTAAACCTCACAAATAACAACAATTATTTCATGGAATCATAAATTTTTGGGTAGTTAAGGAAAACGAGAAACTTTAATGTTTTTTTTTTTTTTTTTAGGCCAAAAAACTTGTTCTATATTACTTCTTTTTAGTAAGATTTTTTTGGGTCTAAATATTTTTTTTCTAGATAGAGGCTCATGGGTCAATAAATCAGCTAGAGGCCATTTGGGATGACTTGTAGACCTTGCAAACTTAGTTTCATATCCCTAAATAAACAATTAATCGTTGATCTCTCATATCTACATCCTAATAGTGGAGTGGGAAGGAAAATTTGTTGGGCATCTACGATGGAATTGAATGAAATCCCACATCCTCCAAACATAATTATAGATATTCAAGTTTCAATATAATACTTAATCAGAAAATAAAGAGGGCACTATCTCATCAAATATTTGTGCATGGAGCTAGTGGAAGACTCATTCCTCATTGGAAATCAATATATATTAAACTTAGGAATGTCAAGTATAGTTGGACAAATTAAAGGGTAAGTCCTAGTTTTATTTGTGAAAAGATAGAATGCCTTCTTGTTTGGAGTTCTTTTAGGGATAAACTGGTTGACTCTTGCTTCACCCTTCCTTCTAGGACCTTTATTCATTGGCCTATTGTGTTTGAAGCCTCCCTCCCAAAGCTTCTATAGAGGTTGATTGTGCTCGAATTCAATCCCAATTACTTCAATTATGAGGCATTTTGAAGAGTTGGTTGCATCCTCTTTAGATGCCACTCTCCACATGTTTGAGCCTTCTTCATGTTTTTGGAAGAAAAAAGGTCAAAAGGCTCAAATTTGATATCAAAAATGTCCTTAATCCCATCTCTTCTAGGAAAAAATAGGAGCAACAATTAAATATATCCAAGCTTGTATATAAGAACATGACAATATTCATGAAGACCTATTAAAAGAGGAAAGAAACAAAAGCCAATAATTGTTTAATTCTCAAAGGGAAGAAAAATTATTTATAAAATTAAAATCCCAAAGATCATGCTTAAAATATGGAAATTAAAACACAAAGTACTTCCTTGAACATGAGAAGAATAAGAAATAACAATAATGGAATATCTCTTCTAATGGATCTCGATTGGGGTATTTCTCAAAAATCTCATTTGAAACATTGAATCATTATAAGAACCTTTTATCAACATGGGATATGGGGCCATCATATCGCCTCATTATTTCAATAGTTTTTCATTGATGACCCATTCAGAATTTTCAATTCAAAGCAAAACTATGATTTAAGCAATTGCAAACTACAATCTTAGACTAATTATATGGCTCTGAATCTACCCAAATGCTCAAAATTGAAATTTGAGCAATGTAAACTGGAATTTCAATAATTCTTCATCCACCGAATTCTTGTAGATACACTATGATTTGAGTGCCCCATATCAAATGCCCCTTCTATCTAAACAACAAATTTATAGAGAAGACACTTGGAAAAAATGTTATCTTTCATCCCTCCAATTGACGAAGATGAAAGCTATGATCCTTTTAAACCCATGACTAAAGAGGGGTTCCTATTAATGGCATTCTCCACAAATTTGGATATGGTCCTAGGACCAAACAAACTTGCAACAAATTTCTACAAAAGAGCTTGACCCGTTACTAAATTTGATCTCCTAAGTTTATAGAAAAAATTGAAATTAAATGTAAAATAGGAAGAGGTGGCATCTCAACCTTATTCATTTTAGTTCCCAATGAAAGGTGTCCTAAATTTTTCCATAAGATTTGTATTATCTCTTTATATAATGTATGATACAAAATCCACTCGAATTTTCTCTACCTAAAATCCATCAAAGGAAAATCATATCAAGGATAGAGGGCCTCTATGCCCAAAATATCTATCTATAATACATCTTAGTTCAAGAAGCCTTGCATTCCAACAAGAAAGACCATAAACAAGACATGCAAATAATAAATTTGACATGGCTAATGCTTTTGATGGCATTAACCAAGTAATTAAAAAGGTTATTGACAATTTTGGGTTCTTCGAAAACTTGATACGATGGTAAAGCATGTAAATACATACCTAGGTTTCCCTTGTATTTTTTCAACATAAGAAGAGGGCTTTGCAAAAGTTGAGCTTGTACTCCCCATATTTATACAACGATATGGTGTAATATTTAAACAAGGCTTTGAACATTGAAATGGCCAAGGTATTCTCTCACAGATTGAGATTTTTAAAGTAGCTAAACCCATAAACCATTTGTAGTTTGTTGAAAATACCCTTCTTCTAGAGGGTGTATTCATGATAATTTCCATGAAATTTAAGAACGTTTTAGATGCATATCTCATAGATTTTCAAGGAAAAGTGAACAATGTAAAATGCTTAATCTTTGGCTAGAATGTGGACCCCTCCACTCTCTCCATATTATCCAAGCTACTAAACTTCTCCATTAAATAGAATTAGGAGTTGATTCACTATCTTGGCATCCTCGTTGCCTTTGAAAGTCTTGGAATTGGTGTTGGGAGCCAATCATAGATAAAATTAAATGGAACTTTTCAACTTGGGGAATCCAATAGGTTAACATCCATGCCTTGAGGGTTCTAATTAAAGTAGTTTTGTCTTCTATTGCCCTTTGTTTGTGCTCCATGCTCTTTGTCCCGGTGGGGGTTCTTCTTTAGATAGGGGAGTTGATTAGATTCTTCTTATCAAAAGGGAAACAATAATGAAAAATGAAATTATCTATGGCATGCTAGAAAGAGGTTAGAGTGCATTAAAGTGTGGGAAGCTTAGAGATTGAAGACCCGGCTTGATGAATGTTTCTATGCAATATAAAATATTATCTAATATTAATAACAAAACATAGGAGTGATGGAGAGAGATCCTCCAACACACACACACACACACAAAAACTATGATAAGCCTAAATTCACACTCAATTGGAGTCAAAACTCAAAAAGTTTCCAAATACGGAAATCTACAATGAAATGACATACATTCATTTAGAAGCATGTCTTTTAGCTCCCAATGAGCATAAAGTCCATCGAAACATGGAATGATAGTATTATGGCATCCACCCCTTTGATATAGGGAGGTTATTTACAATACAAGGACTTGCCTCACTTATGAGTAATTTTTTATTTATTTATGATATTTCTTCATGGAGCGAGGGAACCCCATCCCCGTGGGAGGGTTGGCACACTCCTTTGGATTTTTCCCTCGTTTTTTTCCAAACTGTAGTTTGTTTCTTTATTCTCTTAGTGGAACCACCCCTCTTCAGCACCAGTCGTTGACTCTCTTTCTTGGGGAAACATTAAGGTGAACATTTGGTTTATGAGGGATATATTTTTTATCAAGACCCCCTAGGCAACTTGAACTTGTACGTGCATGATTTGAAGCAAAAATGGACAAAATAATTGATCCCCAAAATTAGCTTTCTTTTTAGACTCTTGCTTACAACAACTCATGAATTTCAAATAAACCAATGAAGAAAAGAATATATGGGTGCTTAAGGTGCCTTATCTAAATCTAAATAAGAGGCATTGTTGCATAAATTTTTGGAATGTAACTTTACAGAGGAAGCATGGCATCTTTATTATTTGAAGTTGGCCTTAGTATTGAGCTCAAGAAATCTTCTTGGTCCTAGGTTTTTGTGTCATTGAGGCTTGCTAGCCCTAGGTCTCTGAAAAAACATCATCGATTAAGGTCATATAGGATTTGATACCCAAGTTCAATCCCTAGAATATCTAGCTAGCATGAAAAAAATCATTTTTCAACCAAAATAAATCTACTCTTGTGAGGGTTAAATGAAATGATATTGTAACCAAATGGAGTTGTTATGCAACATAAATAGAAATCAATAGTAGTAACACAAAATAAGAAAAGATAACATAAAATGAGTAAAGAAACAATGAGGACACCTATTGATATGAAAAGATCTTTTAAATGACAATGGTTGAGTTATTAAGCATGTGTTGATTAACCAATTAGGAAGCTAAATGAAAGAGGAAGAAAAGAAGAGAAATCATAACAACCATATACACATATGCAGATCTGAAATAAAGTATAAACAACAACAAACCATGAACACCAATGTGATAACGGAGTTTGGCAATCTCGCCTACGTCTTCGGGCCTTGTCTGAGTGGGCTTTGCTTATTTATGTTCGAATATTTAAATGTATATCAATAAAGTGCCAATGGATTACAAAAATGATCTGGTCATGTTCTACCAGATCTCATGAACCCATCAAAACTAACGGCACCCAAATCAGATGAACAGAGCTCCCATAAATGGCCCGCAAAGGTGCACTCCTCAATAGCTTTCCTGCATAACAATGGCCTTGGATCAACAATCTGGCAGCATAAACCTATTCTGGACCTCCTTTTTTGGCCTCAAGAAGGCCTGGTTTATATAGATCTGAAGTTGGTAACCATCTCCCAACCTCCCCCCAAGATATGGCCTCAAAAAGGGCCCAATATCCCCTAATATTGGCCACAAATCTCCAAAAACAGGCCTAAAATCAATATAAAATCCATATAATATAGTGCAAACCCACTTTATAACTAAAATTGGGCTAAGCCCCTCTGACCTGGGCGCGTGCTCCTAAATACAAGGTCATATGGTATGATATGGCCAAGCGCCATCCCCTAAGGGCTACGCGTTGGCCCTTTTCCCTGCAAGCTTCAGTCACATGGCAATAAACAATAGGACCGTCGGTCCGAATGACGCTCCCAACAGGTGGTTATGGTCCGATTCATATGGTGGAACATGGAGCAATAAAACCATGGTGGTTAACCACATATCCCACGGCCGTGGATTATCTATGAAGTGGAGCGCCTGATCTAGAGTTGGTTATATGTAGAGTATCGTGACCAGGGGATGGGGCTAGGCCCCAGCCCTACCTCCGCCATAATATACATTAATGCAAACATAAATACAATGTTCGCCCATATTATAACAAGGACCATGTGTGGGCGGGCTAGCTAGCCCGACCCTTCCAAGACTATAGCTCGGTGGGAGGTCCATTGGTTGAACCTCATGCGCTCCAAATGTTTTTTGCAACAATGAACCAATCCATGGGTGCCACGTGGCAACCCATGTCTGGGCCACGTGCACCCCCTCATTCATCAATTTTTGATGCCATGTGTCAGCCACCGATTGGACCAACTCTACCACCTGTGTTCCCTATCATCATCATATCCTTCCTGCCACATGTCGCCGTACAAACATGCGACGTGTCACCCTTGCAGTGGTGACACATGTCACTTCTCGGTTGGTCCACCTGTCCTATCCAAGTCAGCGTCTGTACGCCCAGTCATCCTGCCACATCAGCATCTGTATGCCCATTCATCCTACCAACTGCTCCTGCCATGTCAGTTGTATGGCCTGTACATTTAGCTGCCACGTGGCACTGTATGGACTGTACAATCAACATTGTTTTGCCTGTTTGGAAAAAACGAACAGATCGCCATAAATTGAGCATACTATGCACGTTTGAGCCCGTTCAAGTTGCGTTGGGTTCGTATCGACGAGGCCTACGTACACGTTCATTTTGAATCCATTATGAGAACTTTGATTTTTAGGCCTTTCTAAGCCCCATCAAGCTCCTGGATCCGATTCTGGATCACACCTCCCCACTAAAGGACCTTTTGGTCCCCAAAAGGTTACTAACTAGTCATCAAGCTTGGGATAGGCCACCCGACTTATTCTCTATCTTTGAACTCTGTTCTGTGCAATTGTCTCATCAAGATCAACTGTAACACAATCATGACAACTGACAACATATTGTTAGCCATTTGTACCCTATCATATCTTATTGAAGCCACTATCATCCATGTAGATAACATTACTAATGATAGCATAAAAAATATGACTGCAAATGAGCTGATATGTTTGTAATATTTGCACGACATTATCTTATCTTGAAGCAAACTGTGTGATTTTCCATTCTACGATCATTTCATGTTCTTGCTTAAGATCGATTACTTGGTTTGAAACAATTATTGGTGTGTTTCTTGCTTGAGCTGCCTTCTTTAATTGTTCCATAGTTTAATGAGTTTTATTTGCCTTTACATGATGAGCATGAACCACATATTCTTGACCTGCTTTGGTTAAATGATATTGATTCTTTACCCTGTAGAAGATTGCTTTACGATCATATAAGTAAGGACTACCTAAGACCATTCCACATTCACTTAGTGGCACCACATCACATGTTACCTTGTCCACATACTTAGATGAAATTGCAAATTTTAATGTGCACTGCTTGGTTATGTGCATTTGATGATTGTTTCTTATCCATTTAAGTGTGTATGGCTTATGTTGCATCTATGTTTTTAACCCCAATTGCTTAACCAATTCCTCTGAAATTAGGTTAGATTAAGATCCACTATCGATTAATGTATCAACTTAGTGTGTCACATGATTACCCTTATATGAAACAAGTTACTTCTACCATCAATTCCTTCACCAATTTTACCTGTCATACCAACCAATGAGACTTTAGATTCATCACCTGAATCTGATCCCAAGTCTATGGGTCGTGTTGTTGCCGCAACTATTTGCCTCCCTTTCTTTTCCTTGAACCAATTTGGTCTCTTCTTGGGATGCAATTTCCAACAATGGTCCTCATCATGCCCCTCTTTCTTGCAATGCTTGCAAGAGGTTTTCTCCTCCTTTCTTGCCATTGCATTTGCCTTCTTTTCATGCCACTTCCTTTTGTCCTCTTTTCTTGAAGACAATTCCCCTGATACACCAACCCATGTCTTCCCTCCTTCAATGTGTGTCGCTTGAACATAAACCTCATCGAGATTAGTTGGTCCAAACATGAATACAATATTTCAAATATGTGCAGGTAAACCTCCTATATATTTCATAAGAGTTTCTTGGGTATGTAAGGGTATATCTAACATCAATGCCATTTGTATATTCTTGCAATGTTTGTCCTTTTCTTAGTTTTAAAGCTTTCCATTCAATTAACGCTTTCTTTTTATAACCCAAATGATAGAATTTATTTTTAAGTGCAGAAATTAAACTTTTCCATGATGGAAATACATTACCCACTTGTTGTGTGTCATTTTGCAACTTGCTTTGCCACCAGATGAGCGTTGTGCCTGCAAGTCTCAATGATGCCAATTTGATTTGAGTGGCCTCATCCTTGATCTGTTGCACACTGCAATAAACCTCCATCTGTCTGACCCAATTGTCAAGTCTCTCTGCATTAACTTCACCATCATACATGGGTAATTCAAATTTAACATCATGTTTTAATAAAGGCATTTCATTCTTATGTTTATGAACATGTTTCTTTGCATTGGATTTAGAACTTGAACTTGAAGAAGAAGGAGAAGAAGGAGGTGAAGATGGAGGTGAAGGAGGAATTTGAGGAGGATCCTCTCCTTCTTCACTTTTTCCCTTTGAAGATTCACCCAGATTTGGTCTTTTTCGTTCCAAGTAATCTTCATACAAAACCTTCATCATCTCCGACATAGCAAGGAATTTTTTTTGAAACTCTTTCTCATCCTAAGAAAGTCCCTCTTCTGATGTCGTCTTCTCGCTTTGAGAAGTTCTCTTTATCAATCCAATCAATGGATTCTCTTCAAAAATCTCACCTTCACCATGAAGTAGCTTTTCCCTAGTTAACATGCAAAAATCAAATCCAAACGTCAACTAGCTCTGATACCACTTGATCTGAAAAGATCTTTTAAATGACAATGGTTGAGTTATTAAGCATGTGTTGATTAACAAATTAGGAAGCTAAATGAAAGAGGAAGAAAATAAGAGAAATCATAACAGCCATATACACATATGCAGATCTGAAATAAAGCATAAAAAACAACAAACCATAAACACCAATGTGATAACGGAGTTTGGTAATCTCGCCTACATCTCTGGGCCTTGTCTCAGTGGGCTTTGATTATTTTTGTTCGAAGATTTAAATGTACATAAAGAAAGTGCCAATGGATTACAAAATTGATCTGGTCGTTTTCTACCAGATCTCATGAACCCATCAAAACTGATGACACCCAAATCGGATCAACGGAGCTTCAAGAAATGGCCCACAAAGGTGCGCTCCTCAATAACTTCCCTACATAACAATGGCCTTGGCTCAACAATCTAGCAGCATAAACCTGTTCTAAAACTCCTTTTCTGGTCTCAATAAGGCCTGATTTATATAGATTTGAAGTTGGTAACCATCTCCCAACTTCCCCCCAAGATCTGGCCTAAAAAAGGGCCCAATATCCCCAATATTGGCCAAAAATCTCCAAAAACAGGCCTAAAATCAATATAAAATCGATATAATATAGTACAAACCCACTTTATAACTAAAATTGGGCTAATTCCCTGTGACTTGGGTGCGTGCTCCTAAAAACAAGGTCATATGGTATGATATGGGCAAGCGCCATCCCCTAAGGGCTGCGCTCTGGCCCTTTTCCCCGCAAGCTTCGATCACATGGCAATAAACAATAGGACCGCGGGTCCAAATGGCGCTCCCAGCAGGTGATTATGGCCCATTTCATATGGTGGAACGTGGAGCAATAAACCCACGGTGGTTAAACACATATCCAACACCCATGGCTTATCTCTGAAATGGAGTGCCCGATCTGGAGTTGGTTATATGCGAAGTATCGTGACCAGGGGCTGGGGCTAGGCCCCAGCCCTACCTCTGCCATAATATACATTAATGGAAACATAAATACAATGTTCGCCCATAGTATAACAAGGACCATGTGTGGGCGGGCTGGATAGCCCGACCCTACCAAGACTATAGCTCGGTGGGAGGTCCAGTGGTCGAACCTCATGCGCTCCAAAAAAATTTTGCAACAACGAACCAATCCACAGGTGCCACATGGCAGCCCATGTCTGGGCCACGTGGCACCCCCTCATTTGCCAATTTATGATGCCACGTGTCATTCACCGATTGGACCAGCTCTGCCACCTGTCTGCCCTGTCAGCACCGTACCCTACCATGTGTCACCGTATGGATGTGCCACGTGTCACCCTTGCAGTGGTGACATGTGTCACCCTTGCAGTGGTGACACATGTCACCCTTGCAGTGGTGACATGTGTCACTCCCGGTTGGTCCACTTGTCTTGTCCACGTCAACATCCGTACGCCCAGTCAGCATGCCATGTTAGCGTCTGTATGCCTAGTTATCCTGCCAACTGTGCCTGCCACATTATCTGTACAACCGTACAGCCTATACAGTCAGCTGCCACGTGGCATTGTACAGACTGTACTTTTTTCCTGTTTGGCAAAATGAACAGATCGCCATAACTTGATCATACAATGCCTGTTTGAGCCCATTCAAGTTGCATTGGGTTCGTATCGACGAGGCCTGCGTACACGTCTATTTTGAAGCCATTATGAGAACTTCGATTTTTAGGCCTTTCTGAGCCCCATCAAGCTCCTGGATCCGATTCTGGATCACCTACACACAAGGAAAGGGTTGGATTTCACCTACACATCCAAGTAATCATGAAGTAATACATCTCCAATAAACATAAAAAAAACTAATTAGTTATAATATAAAGAGATATGAATTACATATGAGAGGGAGAAAAGCCCTATTTATATCAATAAAGTAGCAAAACCCAAAGTTATTTTAGTAAGAGTCATCATGCATTTTTTATATAGAAGTATTTTTGACAAATAACATATTACATGATCACGAGCGTACACACAAAATGGGTCATATACATAGAATCTAATACTAAGGATGTTGTAGTTAGGCACACAACATGCTCTCCCTTTTGAAAATGTTCTCAAAGTTCAAAATCCAAGCAATAAAGGCCAATGTTATAAAATTGTTGGGAAAATATAAGAAATGCATTAATGTTGTGATAGAAGTCTAAAGTAGGGCATGTTCTTTTTGCCCTTGGAATTAGATACAACAAAGACTGTCAGTAATATTTTGGACTATATCTCATCTCCACTTATATTTCAATCTTCCTTGTATATCCTTTTTGTCTTGAACAAATGTAATGGTCCTGATCACCTGCCTGTATTTGGGGTATAGATCATAGCTAAATACATGTTATCATCATATTGGAAAGGGATTTTGTAATCTTGCGATGTAAAGAAAATTATATTTCAATATAATTGAGAAAATTTTCTGTTGGAAAAAAGGTAGTATAGTAGCTCAACTAAAATATAAACACGTCTATTGATCCATTTGTAGCATTATATTGCCCAAATTTGGTGGCAGAACCCCTATTTTGGCCTTCAAATACGTGCATCTAAAATAAGGGGCACTTTATGACTTAAGTCACTTGAAGAATAGAGAGAAAGATTTGAACCCAAACTTCCAAGCCTCTTATGTTGTTTTATTACTTCAACAAAGTGAGCTTAAACATTATTGTATCTAAATCATAGAAGGAGAAAATGGGTTTATTTTTTGTTTGTTTTTAGTGTATGGCTACTTGAGATTGGCTTAAAAAAAAAGGTAGATTACAAGCATCTGCAATTGAGCGCTGGAAGATCAAAGTGTTGGAATTAATTAAAGTTTTTCAGGAATTAAGCTTTCAGCATATATATAGGGTACACAACAAGGAAGCAAACACATTATCCAAGCAATCATCTCTGGAACCTGAAGGCAGAATCACATTTTACAACTATCTAAATGATGCGGAGAGTCCCAGAAAACACATTCATTTGTTCTAGTGCTAATTTCACTTTTTTTGACAAAGTTTTATGTGGGCTTGTTGTTTTCTATTTTCCATTGATCGGATGTAGACAAATGAACGACCAATTATTTGGCTTAGACTTGATTGCACTCACTCTTTTTTTGAGTTTGGAACTCTGAACATATACATTCTCTTGTAATATCTGAAATATGGACAATATTACAATTTCTATCCTAAGTAGATCCGATGATGTAAAAAAATTATATATCCAATATAATTGAGCAATTTTATTTTTGGAAAAAATACTTGAGACAATTCACGATGCACTATAATGTATGCATATTTGTGTGGTTTACTAAAAAGGCTTCAAACGTCTATAATTAGCCTATTTTAACTCTATTACTAAACAATACTATAAAATATTTAAGATGCATAATTTTTATTTTTATTTTATGTAATTATAAAATTTAATATGAGGAATTGTTAAATAATAATACAGTTATAGAAAGAAAAATAAAAACCACTTTATTTTTGAAAATATCTCATTTTAAAAATATGTTAAAAATGTGATTTTATCTTTCTTTTATATATATATATATATATATATATATATATATATATATATATATATATA
>JZKD02S1854873.1:1295855-1310893 GCA_000966675.3 Picea glauca | reverse complement strand
AATAAGCCTGAGATCCTGCTAGTTCAGGAGACAAAAATGGAGGATGACTCTGCCCTCCATGCAGGAAAAGCATTCTGGAAAAAAAGCTCGGGGGAAGCTGTCAGCTCCAGGGGGGGCTCAAGAGGTCTAGCCACCTTCTGGGATCCCACCATATTTGAGCTGCTTGCTGTTCACAGTACCATGCACTGGATCTACACCAAACTCTTTCACAAAGTCTCGGGCCATCATGTAAGTTTGTTCAACCTCTATGTTCCGATTTTGTTAGCTGAAAAAAAAGATTGTTGGGATTCAATTGAAGCGTTCCTCAGCCTCCACAGGCCCGAAAATTTAATCATTGCAGGGGATCTAAATGTCACCCTAGTTGTAAATGAGAAAAAAGGGGGCTCCATTGTCCGAGATCCCTCTCGAGAATGGGTTGAAGACACCATCTTAGGATGGGATCTTGTTGACATAAAACCCTCCAATGGAAACTTTACCTGGACTAATAAAAGGCTAGGGCCATGGCACATCGTGGCCCGCCTAGACAGGTTTTTGGTTCACTCCAACTTCCTCACCCTGGGGCTTCATGGCTCGTCCAAAATCCTTCCCAATTGTGTCTCCGACCATAAACATATCCTTCTTGATCTCTCCGTTGATGAAAACTTGGGCCCCATCCCCTTTAGGTTTAGTCCCTTGTGGGTCCAGCAAGATGGATTTATTCACATTGTCACCAACTCTTGGAGTAAAAAGGTTACTGGAAACCCCTCCTTTATTTGGGAAGAAAAGCTCAAACGACTAAAACATGATCTTAAGAACTGGGCCAAGCTTCATTCCTCTCTGGTTTCTTGCAGAAAAGATGCTCAAGCTGCCTTGGAAAACCATTAAGCTCACATGAATTCTGTTCCCATCACTGAAAGCAATTATCGGACAGAAAGTAACCTTCAGAAAGCCTTTTACAAAGCCTGCAGAGTTGAGGAAGAGTATTGGTGCCAAAAATCTAGAAGCCTTTGGTTAGAGAGTGGTGAAAAAAACACCTCTTATTTTCACAAACAAGCTGAATCTAGAAAAATTTTCCAAACAGTGAAAGAAATTTTCCATCAAGACAATCTGGTGAAAGATTTTGAAGGCATTAAACAGGATGCCTTTTCCCACTTCCAAGACCTATTTACAGCTCCCCCTGCTGAACCCTTAGTCCCTTACGCTTACCCCCTCTCGCTAATTCCCAAAGTGGTTCAAGCCTCTGATAATGATGCCCTTGAAACCCCTATCACCATGAAAGAACTCAAATCTGCTCTGTCCCATATGAACACGGACAACGCCCCTGGCCTAGATGGATTCACAGCCAGATTTTTTTCTAATTGCTGGGATATTATCAAATATGATCTTCTTCGGATGGTAAGGAATTCTCAAAGACACCACAAGTTGGGAGGGAGCACAAACTCCTCTTTCTTGGCCTTGATCCTGAAGGGGCAAGGGGGCTCTAATTTCTCCAGGTTCAGACCCATCTCCCTCTGCAACACAGGATACAAGCTGGTTACCAAGATTATAGCCAATAGGCTCAAAAAAATTCTGTTGAGAATCATTCCCGAAAACCAAGGAGGTTTCATAAAGGGCGGGAAAATTCTAGACAATGTCATTCTTGTTCAAGAATCCATCCACTCTAGCGTCCACCGAAAAGAGAAAGGATGGTTGTGAAACTAGATCTCGCCAATGTATTTGACAGAGTAAGACATGACTTTATTTTCAGGGTGATGGAGAATTTCGGGTTTTCCCCTTAGCTCATTGGCTGGATTAAAGGATGCATTTGTTCCCCTTGGATAGCTCCTTTGGTCAATGGGAGACCGACAAACTTTTTCCAGACCTCAAGAGGGCTGCGCCAGGGATGCCCCCTGTCTCCGCTCCTCTATGCCATTCAGGCCTCTATGCTTAGCTTCCAACTAAACAACTATCAGCAAGATCTTTCCCTCCCTGGTCTCCACATGGCTCCAAATGTAAAGGACATTAATCATGCCCAATTTGCAGATGACACTCTACTGTTGGGTGGCGCCAAAATCCATTCTGCAAGGAGATTCAAGAAGGATCTTGAAATCTACAATCAGGTCTCAGGAAGTAAAATCAACTTGCAAAAAAGAAAAATTTATTGCTGGAACTGCCCTGGAACAAAAATTGGAAGAATCTCCAGAGCTATGGAAATGGAATGCCCGCAGAATTGGGTCTCTTTCACCTATCTGGGTGTTCCGATCTTTAAATATGCCAGCAACTCAGTGAATTGGAACCCCATCATTGACAAGTTAAAAGCAAAGATTCAGAAGTGGGGGGCCGACTGGCTTACCCTAGCAGGAAAACTAGTATTGCTGAAATCTATTCTTTACAGTATTCCTATTTATCAATCTTCTATACTTCTGGCCCCCAATAAAGTCATCGGTAAGATTGAAAGTCTCTGCAAAAAATTTCTGTGGGAAGGAGGGAAGGGAAACCTGAAAAAGTCACATCTGGTAAGCTAGGACAAAATCCAAAGACCTTATAGAGAAGGAGGCCTCCAAGTTAGAAGTATTCATGCTCAGAATTTAGCTATGGGATCCAAACTCCTTTGGCAACTAGTGTCCGGAAGATCTAGCTGGAGCAAGAGGGTATTGTGGAAAAAATACTTCACAGGGCAGAGACAGCGGTGCTTAGATAAAAATCCCCCCAATAAAAAAGTTTCCCCTTTCTTTAAACTCTGTCTCAAAGCATTGGAACACTTCAAATCTTTATTGTACTGGATCCCTGGTAATGGGAAAAGAATCAAAGTGTGGGAAGACTCAATCCTTGGGGAAGAGCCTCTGGGGCAAAATCCTGGAATATAGAATATAAAACAGTGGCTTCAGGAGCAGCATGTCTTCACCCTATGGGACCTCTCTGCCTGGGATAATGAAAACAATTGGATTGATTGGAATTTAGGCGACCACCCTCCCAGGCTTGAAGAGGAGGCAAAGCTACTATCCAAGCGGGCAAATCCCCACTGAACCAAGCTGCCAGGGACAAGAGAGGTTGGGGTACAAAATCTGGAAGTTTCACTACAGTTGAAGGCTACCAATCTTTAATGGTGATCTCTCATGCTGCCCCAAATCCTGCCCACTGGAAGTTCGTCTGGTCCACTTTGTCAATCCCGAAAGTTGATCTTTTCTGCTGGAATATAGCACACAGAAGTATCCTCACTATCGAGAACCTAAGAAAAAGAGGCCTGGAAGGCCCCTCAAGATGTTCCCTGTGTAAGAATCATGAAGAAAACATTGACCACTTACTGCTTTCCTGTCCTTACTCAAGAGGGGTATGGAAAGAATTCCTTCCCACGGATACTCCCAGCTCTGTTCTGCCCGCTATAACTGTTGATCTCCTTTCCAATTGGGCTGACTCCTGTCCCTTCATTCTTGTCAAAAAGGACATGCTCAAAACAGTTTGGTTGTTGCTTCCTAAGTTTGTTTTCTGGAAACTGTGGCTTGAAAGGAACAATCGTCTGTTCAGAAGTGTGGAGAGCCCTCCATCAAAAGTGGAAATGAGAGCCAAAGCTCTTCTTGGAGAGTCCCTGGAATACAAACCTGCTCTTTGGAATGCTCAGCCGTTAAATGAGAAGGAAACTGCATGGATTACAGCTCTAACCACAAGTGCTCAAGCATTTCCCTCTGCCAGGTCTCCAACTCTAGCTGTATGGGAAATTCGAATGCCTGAAGAGGACTTCCTAAGATGGAGAATAGCGCAGGAGGCTCATTGTTTGTTCTTCGATGGCGCCTCAAAGGGCAATCCAGGCCCATCGGGTGGAGGAGGAGTGATCCTTGCGCCCTTAGGCTCCACATGATCCACCTTTGCCTGGGGGCTGGGAATCCAAACTAATAACTTTGCTAAATTTTATGCCCTGTGGCAATGTCTCCGGCAAGCAGTCAGTCTAAACATCCAAGCTCTCTCAGTCTTTGGGGACTCTAAACTGGTGGTGCAGGCCATGCGAACGAAGACTAGACCATCCAGCCTCCAAACGAATCAGATCTACCAGAAAATTTTGGTCTTAGCTGGCAAGTTTCAAACCATAAGCTACTTCCATGTGCTTCGACTTCTTAACAAGCAAGCTGATCACGAGGCCAACTATGCTACGCTCTTGAGCAGGAGCACCATTTCTGTCAATGGGATCGCCTCTAACTGTAATATCCCGTGACATGGACAGGATTGAACTTGGTCTAGGTATCCGTTGCACTCAGGGTAACACTGATCTTTGTGAAACTCGTGGAGCCAGTGTCCCATTCGCACAGATCGGGGCCCCCTTAAGGCAAGCTATCAGTTCATCTACTCAGGCGAGTCGCCACAACCTTCTCGGCTATGCTTCCTCGGCCCTGGTCACCTTAGAAATTGTTGGGAAAGCTCCTCAGGAATATTGGATTCCATCAACATTGTTTTATGTGCAATGGGCTCTACCACTAATGACAGAGCAGTCTGTCTCGTCGAGGGACTCTGCCAGTGTAGCACAGCCCCCGGAAGCTAATTTTCCAGACTATAATTAAACTATCCTTCAGTTTGCGGTAAAAAAAAAATAATAACTGAGAAACCCCCATATGGGGTGTTAGCGTGCTCCACGTGTTCAACTATGAACTCAGCGCCCACCACCTCACCTCGACCCACGTGATGGCACCCGTTGCTCCCTTCGGCCTTAATTACCACCTTATGGCTATTGCAAACATCCATTTCTCCGCGCTCTCAACTAAAATCTCCAGTGCGCTTAGAGTTGGATTCTCGTCATGGCTATGGCATTGGTACACTTTCTGATCCTCCTGTGCTCATGTGCCTTTACTCTCCATTGTCCCTCTTATGGCGATGCCCATCCCCCAAGTTGGCTTCTATCACCCTCCCCTTCCAACAATTTTTGCACTCTGTTGTTCTCCCTTGTGCCTACCTGGTTCTTCTTGTTCGAATCTCTGTCTCTACCTCTCGTTCGTCAAGCTATGCCTCGACTTCGAGGGAATCCAAAGAGAGGTGCCCTCTGGTACCAAAACCGAGCGGCCATGGCCAGCAGACACCTGCCCTCCTTCGTTCCTGCGCTCAGCTCCTCACCTTCGTCCTCCACTTAGTCCTCGTCAGACCAAGGCGTCCTTCCACCTCTGTCCTCGCCATGGGCTTGCCCAGTCGAATAGTTCAATATTCAAGGGAGTTCTCTCGGCTATGCTCCTAGACCGCTCCCTGACCTGGCCTTGACCTCACAACCAACATTAGCACACCCATCTAGTCCACTAGCCTTCTCTCCTTCGCCACCCTCGTCACCAACTTCTATGCCTTCGCTGGAGGATTTCAACACGCATATGAAGGAACTCTAATTGGAGGCATCTCATAGCCAAGCTCTGCTCCATTCAGACTGTGCTTCATGCTCGGGACTCTAGGATTCAATCTAAATTCTCCAAGACTTGGTCTTCGCAGTCTATAAGGACGTTGATGACCTCCGTTTTAGGTTAGAACACCTGGACTAGCATGTAGCGCAAATTGAATCTCTGCTCTCGACATTGCTTCGTTCCCTGTATTCTCCATACTCAAGCACCAACGCCCCCGCATCTCTAGGGGTGTTTCTTGCTCCAAACTTCCAGGGGGACTGTGAACGAGGCGTGGTTGAATGTGCACAGGCGGCTGAGGACAAGTGAGACACCATGCAGGGAACACACGTAGTGAAAGCCAAGGACATGCAAGCCCACCAGACACCATGACAGTTGACAGGCATACATGTGTCAACATGCATGTTTTATTTTGACAATTGTCAGTTGTTTTTGGAAGGTTATGTTTAGGCTGTTAGAGTTTAGTTATATTTATTTTGAGGGTCTGTCAATTTATAGGCGTTGCCCGGTTCATCGTATAATATTTTTTGAGCTATAGTTTGAATGCATGGATAGGCTGAATCGGTTTCCCCACAGGGTGATTCAAGCAAATATGTTTAATTTTCACTGATCTTTCTAGTCAATCTGTCAGTCTAAGTTGGTTTCCCTTCGAGACAACTCAACACTCCAAAAACTTATTCTCAAGACGATACTCTAATTTTTGTTCATGACAAGTAATATATAGCTTCTTACTTAAAAAAAAATAATAACAGAAAAACAAAAACCACCACACTAAAAATATAATCAAGTAAAAATGACAAAAAAATAAAATAACAATACAAGTGAAAAAATATATACCAAAAATAGCAAAAGACTTAAAGTTAAATGAAATAAAACTAAAATGAAAGGAAGAAATAAAATAAAAATTACTTAAAAAAAAAATGAGAAAAAAGAAAAATTGAAAATAAAATGAAAACGAAAGAAAACATTGAAATTCAACCATATAAAGAAAAAGGCACGAAACAATATAAATGATCATAGAGGCAAACCAAAAAAGGAAAACATTATTTGGGGTGTGATGCAAATCTCAAACATTGTAACTTGTATTTAGGGGATTATGTGAATGGTATTGTAGAATGGGGAACCATGCCTTATTTTATTTAAGAGTGTCATCATCTTTATTTAAGAGTGTCATCATCTTTATTGATGAAATTGAAATTGTTTGACTTAACAATTTTCATGATCTCTTTAACTTGTTTTTTTGAGAAGTGATGTATCTTAGTTAGAACCTACATCTTCTCAATACATGTATGATGTTTCATGTTTGTAGAGTACTCTGTGAGGATTAAGGACTTTACATGATCATTAATGATATCAATCTTATCTTCATTAACTCTAACTTCGCTCGTATCTCTAGACCTGGACTATTATTTCCCATTGACTCCATCCTCCCCAATGAATGACAAGTATCTCTCAATTAACGACGAGATTTCTTATCGTTTCTCGCATGTCCCTGAAAAATTAGAGTAGGTGCAAATTCCCCCAATTTGTGGTCTGCCATACGATCTGTTACATAAATGGGTAAATGTTCCCTCCCATTATGAACAACAATTGTATGACCGATCATTAACCTTATCTTCATTAACTCTAACTTGACCCTAATTTGAATAAACCTCTCTATTTTCCTAATATAAGTGATCCTAACAAGGGATACACTAGACCCCTTTTTATAGTTGTGGATCCACCATGTCCTTAATCAATTTGAGGAGACCATGTATAATGTTTGGAGGTTTAAAAATAATTTTAATCTATTTTAATCTTAGGATTTGAGTTGTGTTTTCAAAGGTACCTTGTACACAAGGGACCAAAACTTTATGGTCATCACATGATTCACTACCTGCCTCATGAACTCTATGAACCTTATTATCCTTTTGAAATGATTTATTGGTTTTCCACTCATTGTACCCCTTACTTTTAAAAGTATCAATCAAGTGTTACTTCTTCAATCAAGTGTTACTTCTTCTTGTCTAAGTGATCATCATCTAAGATTCTTAGGGCTCATGTCCCAAAGGTGTTGATAACAACCATATACGTGGTAGGAAAAAGACATAGTATCATAACCGTCATGATACCTCTCAAATGTACATGAGAAGTAACAAAAAATCAATATACATGTCAATCAGTGTCATTGATTGCCACCAAACCTAATGCTAGGTTTAGTACCAATGCTAGAGGCATCGAAATCAATAGGTGGTGCATCCACAATAGGTGGAGCGTTAAGTAGTTTAGGAGAGTCCTTTGGATCGACATGAGCATCATCCCTAGGATTATCATCAAAAGGCATGCAAACACATCTCTTAATTTGTTGACTCGCATGAATTTTCATCCACAACCATGTGGGAGGGATCCTAAGAATATAATGAAACAATATGGTCATGTCTCATGGAATCCCCTTATATATCCTCTCATGCTCTAGAACCGACAAGACCTTTGCATGTATAAGTCACCTCACTCTTAATCTGACCATCATATGACATATATGATCAATGACATCAATACAAAACCATATATATGGATACATGAGGTGCATCCTAGGTCTACAATATCCATGTGACTAATTGGGCTCAACCATCACTACATTAAGCTATGGAGGATGTATGTTGTCACTAATCAAACTAACATTTGCAAAATAATCAACAAATAATTAGACAATTTAAACAAAATCTTGTAAGCAATAACATGTTGATGTTTTTGTAGCACCGGGGAGGTATTATCGCATTAGCCTTAGTGTTGGGCATGTGGGAATTTTTTTGGCACTCACATTGCATTTTTACTTTGTGAAAACCCCTTTAATATGGAACTAAGGCTTGGAATTGTTGTTGTTGGGGCTTGGCACCCACTTGGAGGAATAAAAAATTCCAATTTAATGTTGATTTTAGTGAGGGGCTTCTAAAATCACTTTTAGATTCCTATAAAAGGAGAGGCAATGTGAGGAGACACCACACATCTCATTTTGTCATCATGTGTTTGGCATGAGTGAGTGAGCACTCTTGCCAAAGGAGATTGAGGAGAAATTTTTTAGCAAGAAAAATATTCACTTGGGTAAATCTGGTCTAGAGTTTCTGGTCTTTCTTTCTTTCTTTATTCTTTCAACCAAGGAAGGACAGTCGCACATGTGAGAGAGACAACCTGTATGTGGGAGGGAGACAACTAAATGCGTGAGAGAAGAAGACAATGACACGTGTGGGATCTGTATGGATCTATACGATGCATCAATTGCAGGTCGTACCACATGTGCAGACCATACAACAACTAAATGCAGGTTGTACAAGGTGACATCAGTCGGACGATTGTGACATCAACATGGTACATCAGATTTGTAAGTTGGAAGTTTTTCCAAAATTTTTGTTGAAGTTGTAATTTCTTTGAGAGGACTAGTTTTGTTCTTGGGATTCTCAATCTGAAAATTTTACTGAACAAAAATTTGTTTCTCTTATGCATGGGTGATATCTCTCTGATATTTGTGCTTTGCTATAATTTTTTGTCATAATTTTAGTGTAAAATTATTTAGTGATAATAACCCTAGTTTATTGTTTGAGGTCACTTGGAAGTAATTTTCAGATCTAAAATTAAATGCATTTAATGCTTAAAAAATTGACATGGTACCAGAGTATAGGCTCTAGAAAGAGAAAAGTCATCTTCTTGAGACACAAGTTGCTACATATTTGTTGTTGTAGGTTTTTTGTTCTTGACCGGACACAATGGTGGGCACTCTTAGAGTTGAAGACAGGTTGGAGGTGTAATACCCCTAATCTAAACCCTAATTCTAAATGAAAATGTAAATGTACATATAGGCCGGTGAGTCATTGGCACCAAGTTTTGGTTTAGATTTGTGTGCACCTGAGTAGTGTGTGAGGATTGTTTACCAAAGAAAGAGCGTGCACATTCCACATTGTTGTGCGCACCTCAGTAAGTGCACATGGATTGTGCATCAAGGGAAGGGTGTGCACATTCAATAGTGTTGCGTGCACCTGAGTAACTGTGCGAGGATTACCTTGAAGTGTGCATCTAACCGAGTTTTTTGTTTTTGTTTTTGTGTGTGAGAGAGAAAGAGAGCCTGTGTGGTTATTGGGCTGGTGAGTTGAGGATGCAAAAATGCCAGTGCACCTATCCTTGTAAAATGTAATCACACTCAAATTATTAATAGAATCACATCGTTGTGCACAAACCAAACAAACATAGTTGCCAACTTAACGAGAACTCTATAGAGTTCTCGTTTTTTGGGGGGTCAAGATTTTTACCCCGTTTTTAAAAGTGGTGCTACCGGTAGCACCCCCCTCCCTTTTTAGATGGTTTTTTTATATTTTAAATTTCCTGATACATAAGGTTTCCACTTTTTTTTTTTTAAATGCTTGTTTTTTCATTTATTTTCAAATTGTTCATTTTTTTTTTCAACGGTGTTTTTTCATCTATTTTCAAACTTTTCTATTTTATTTTTATTTTTTATTCAATGGTATTTTTAATCATATTTTCATGCTCCATCCAATGTTAAAAATGTTATACACCATTTTTTTTTTAAATTAAGATTTTTCATATAATTATGTGTCCTTAATTAAGTTATGGTTTCATACTTTTTAATTATAGTGGAAAATATCATTTTTAACACATTTTTTTTATCCTTACTTCAATACATAGGAAATAATTGTAGTTAAATAACACTATTTTTAAATATTTACCAAAAAAATATAATTCATTTTTTTTGGATAAATTAAAAACTTAAAAAAATAAGAAAACAAAAAGAATTGAAATTAAAACAAACCAAACCAAAACAAAACAAAACAAAACAAATTTATATTAGAAAAAACCATTGAAGAAAAACCTAAAAAACTAAAGAGGAAAAAAAACCCATAAAATTAAAAATATCTATATCTAAAGTAAAAAAAAATAGAAAAAATTAAAAAAAAAAGTAAAAAGAAAATAATAATCCAAAAAAACTTTAAAAATTGGAAAAAACTCCCTAAAAATTAAAAAATTTATTAAAAAAATCTCAAGTTAAAAAACCTAAAATGAAAATTTTAATATAAAATTAAAAAAAAACTAACAAAAATAAATTAAAACACATTAAAATTACATTAAAAAACTTAAAAAATAAAATTTAAACTAAAATAATTCATTAATATACATAAAACATATGTATATATAATATATATGTTTTATATAAATTTGAATTTTTTTAAACTAAAACAATTCATTAATATATATAAAACATATATGTTTTATGTATATATAATATATATATGTTTTATATAAATTTGAATATTTTTAAATATTTATAAAAAAAATTTTTTTAGGTGTTTTAATTTATTTTTCTCAAATATTTTTATTTTAGATGTTTTTTTTAAATATTTTAATGATTTTTTTTTTTATTTGAAGTTTGAGGGGATTTTTTTTCCTTCTTTTTAACAAAAAAAAAACGTGTATTTTTTTTAAATTATTGTTTTCGTGCCAAATTTTATTTTATTTTTTATTTCTTTTTAGTTTTTCTTTGGTTTTCACCATTTTGTTAAGTTTTGTTGTTTAATTTGGATTTTGAATATATTTTTTTAAATGCGTTTATGTCTTCATTAAAAACAATTATTTGTGAAGATTTTCTCTTTTCTCTTTATTTATTTTTTAATGTAAATTTAAGAAAAAAAAATAAAGTTAGTAAATAAATTTTCAAGTGACTATTTAGTATCCAATTTTGGGTTTTTTATTTGTGTAGGGATTTGTTGTCAATGCCACAGTTGGAATTAAGTCGTAATTAGCTGTAATTTTAACGTTTAGAAAAAAACATTTTGCTTTAGGTAGTGTCATGTTTTTATTTAGGTGTTGATTTTAAGGTTTTTCTAAGCAACTATTTTATGTTTTAAGGCCATGCTCAAAAAAAGTTGTAATTTTGACCCGGTTAGAAAAATTGGTGCTATCAGTAGCACCACGTTTTGATTTGGGGGTTGATTTTAGAATTGTTTTGAGCAACCTTTTTATCCTTTAAGCCCATGCTTGAAAAAAGTTGTAATATTAACCCGATTACAAAAAATGGTGCTACCGGTAGCACCACTTTTTGATTTGAGGGTTGATTTTAAAGTTTGTTTGAGTAGCCATTTGATCCTTTAAGCCCATGCTTGAAAAAGTTGTAATTTTGACCCGGTTACAAAAAATGGTGCTACCGGTAGCACCACTTTTTGATTTGAGGGTTGATTTTCATGTTTTTTATGCAAAAATATGGGTTTTAAGGGTTAGAGTTTTCGTTTTGAGGTCACAGTTCTCATTAAGTTGGTAACTATGTTAACAGATGAAAAGAGACAAGGGGCTAAATTCCACCGAAAAGGGAAAAGGGGGCTTAAGTCTAAGGGAATATTTTGTTAATATTTTCGAAATATATAATTTATGGATATTTATTTATCCTAAGTTCATGAGAGATGGGAACGAGTCACCAAGTGGCTAAAGCTAATTCTGAAGGTGACAAGTGTCCAATTATGACCATGCAAATATATTGTTGAGCCTTAGTGTATTTTGGGGAAACTCACTCATTTTTATCAATCATTGGGACCATCTAAATTGTCGAATGCCATTACCTTAACTGTAGAGTAAATCTTGGAAAGGGGTTTCCATCTTGTAATCAGATATTTTGTTGTCGAAGAGGTGGGTTGTCACGCTCATGAGCATTCTCTCCAGGTGAGAGATTTGCTGGGAATTGGTCCTTGTTGCGTTGGGCATTAGAGACATGGCTTTGAGACTTCTTGTTCAGCCTGTTGTTGAAGCCCTGGAAGGAAGTGGGGCAACTAGGGGACTGTTGAGCAGAGAAGGGGCACACTTCCTAGGGTAGGATATGCATGTGGGGAATGAGAGATTGCAGGCTAGTTGCAACAATTGAACACCTTGGACTGAGCAATTACGTTGATTATCATACCTTAGCCTGACATTATGAATATTTTTTCCGTGGTGGATTTTAAGTCCCAGCTCGAGGGTGACTTGTTGCTGAAATTTTACAAGCAATAGAGTCTATGGATGGGAGGAACGTATGAGTTCTACATGCAGTTGGTGACTCTTTATAAAAGATAAGTGTATTTATGTGCTTATCTAAATTATTGTGTGCTTAATTATCTATCTTTGATATGGGTTAGTTCCTTGTATAATGTTGCATATGATTAATTGTTGTTTGCACATGTAAAGCATGATGTTGTTATTCAGTGTTTGTGGTCGCACATGCAGAGTATGAAAGTTATTAAGTATTTTTGTTAGTTAATTTTTTAATAATAGTCATGAGTTTCTGAGGTGAGGCTAGAATTGTCATATGCACTGGGAAATAATATGTGTGCACAAGAGGCTAGATTCGTTGTGCACACAGGGAAATAGATCTACGTGCACAAGGAGAACATAATCTGTGTGCAACACCAGATTGGTTGCGTGCGTAATAGTAATCATGTATTAAGAATGGTTACATGTGCAATGGTACTTGTGTGCTCAAAATGATTGTGCACATAGTTGTATTATGTGCTAATTTTGTTGTTATAACTAGTGTCAGAATAGGAAAAATTGTGTGGAATGATCCAACTAGGGATCGTGTGCGTTACCTTTAGTTTCCTGCACATAATTTCAAGTTTGTCTGTAACAGGGAACGATATAGTGTAGAATCTGCGCACTAGAATTTTGGAGTGACATTGCTTAGCAATAAGTTGGGGATGTTACAAAGTGGTATCCTAACTTTTTTTATTAGTTGTTGGTAAGGGGGACACTATCGATTGGTATTAGAGCTTTATTTAGCAAGTTTGGATTAGTAGAACCATTACAGATTGGTAATTAGACTCGGCTAGGAGGTTGGGTATGTTATAGGAGGGGACCACAAATTTCCAGGCCTGGAAGGATAAAATTCTTTTGATTTTAGAAGAGAATGATCTCAAATAGTACATTAAGAAGGTGATTCTAGATCTCAATGATGCACATGAACTAGCAGGTCATAAGAAGAGGGAAGTGAAGGCCAAGCAGGTGTTGTTTGATTATGTGAAGGATCACTTGATTCCTCATATTTTCAAGAAGAAGAAAACCAAGGAGATGTATGATGCTTTTGTGGGATTGTACCAAAGCAGGAATACAAACTGGAAGTTGATTTTGAGGCATAAGCTCTAATCTGTTGAGATTTCCAAATCAGATACAATTGATAGCTACCTCATGAGGATCACTCATATTCATCATTAGATTGTAGTCATTGGTGAGAAACTTGATGATACAAAGTTGGTGAATGTGAAATTGAATGGTTTTCTCGGGTCTTGCGAACCATTTGTGCAGGGGATTTGTGTACGAGTGAAGTTTCCACCATTTGAAAGAATGTGGATTGATTACATACAAGAGGAGGCTCAGATAGAGTCCAAGAATGGCAAGGAAAGAGATAGTGATGACGAGAATCAAGCCCTACTTTCTCATGCTAGGAAGGGAAAAGGAAAATGTTCCACAGGGAGAGAGGGATATCTAGAGCAATGGAAGAAGAAGGACCTTAGCAAGGTCAAGTGTTTTTCTTTCCATAAGCAAGAACACTATGCTTCACAGTGTCCACAACAAAAAGGGAAAATGAAGCAACATGCATCATCAAAAGAGGTGGATGAGGTTGCAAACAAGCTTCATAGGGATTTCTTATTGGTCTCCACCCTTTATGGTATAGTTTCCAATAGTGGGACTTGGTTGGTGGATAGCGGAGCTTCTCGTCATATGACAGGATCACATGAGTCACTCACCATTTTGTCAAAGGAGGACTTAGGATTGTATGAATATCTTGGTGATAATTCCAAGTATGTAGTCAAGGGAGTTGGGACATTTTCGTTTCAGTTGGAGTCTATGAATCCTCTCAGGATGAGTGATGTGTTATATGTGTCAGGGTTGAAGAAGAACCTACTTTCTATCTCAGTTATGGAATACAAAGGGTCTGCAGTGGCATTATCAGGGGGACAGGTTTTTAGATGGCCAAGAGGATCGAGCATTGACTCAACAGGAGTTATTGGTGTCCATGATGGTGGTATTTACAGGTTGACAAGACAACTAGCCTAGGCCTTGGTACATGATAGTGATATTGTATGAAACATTTGGCATAAAGAGATTGGGACACTTGAATTGCAGGGATTTTCTAGTGTTGAGGAGAATGGCTACAGTTCTTCCAGAGTTTGGAGCAAAGCACCAGGTTGTATGCAGGGGTTGTGCACTTGGCAAGAATGCCAAGGTTGCTTTTCCAAGCAGTGATAGTAGGTCCAAGGGGATCTTGGCTCTAGTACATTCATATGTGTGTGAACTAATTTCATTTCCATATTCAAGTGATTACTTGTACTATGGGAACTTCATTGATGATTATTCCATTAGGACATGGATCTTCTTCATGAAGACTAAGGATGAGATCTTTAGTCGATTCAAGGAGTTTAGTGTTGGGTATGTGTTATATTCTTTGCACGAGTAGTAGTGTCTGAGCGCCTGCGCTGGGCGCGTAGGGGGGTAAGAGGGGGGGTGCAGGGGCAGCGCCCCCGAAATTTTTTTTTGGGCCGACATATTTTCGCCGGTTTCGGGCCGACATATTATCGCCAGGCCGACATATTTCTGGGACCACATGATATTAGGTGGTTTTCGGCACATGGTTTTTGCCGATGGTTTTCTATTTCTGGTTAAGGAATTAGGGTTTTGGACTAATCCAAGTCATTGGGTTAGGGTTTTGGA
>JZKD02S1854873.1:1274090-1290176 GCA_000966675.3 Picea glauca | reverse complement strand
CAAGTGTATCAATATAATATATGCTGGTTTTCCCGGTTTGGGTTTCCAGGTGAAAAAATCTCTGTGTAATGTTTGTATTCGCCATTGCATCTTTTCTGTTCTTTTCTGAATATCAGTTTGCAGCAGATATTGTACAAGGTTAGAATTTACATTTAGGGCTAGGGCGGAGAATCAAATAGGGAAGAATATCAAGGTCTTCATGTCAAATAACGGGGGTGAGTATACCTCCAATGACTTTAGGGATTTATGCAAGGAGTTAGGGTTCAAGAGGGAGATGATAGTGCCTTTCAACCCACAAGACAATGGGGTTGCTAAGAGGAAGAATTAGACCATAGTTGAGGTTGTCAGGGCTATGTTGCATGACCAAGATCTACCTATGTTTCTTTGGAAAGAGGCATGTAACATGACAATATATGTTCAGAGAAAGAGTCCTCATAGGATCTTGGAGGACGAGACTCCTAAGGAGGCATTCACAAGAGTGAAACCAAATATAGGGCATCTGAGGATCTTTGGTTTTCCAATTTACATCCATGTTCCGAAGGAGAAGAAGATGAAGTTAGAACCTTATAAGAAGAAGAACATGTTTTTGGGATACAATGAGACTTCAAAGGCCTATCATCCAGGACAATGACAGATTGAGGTTAGTCGGGATGGCAGGTTTGAGAAGGAGTTGGATTTTAGGAGGTCCCGAGAGACCAAAATAGAGACAAATATTATGGAGCAAGAGGCTCTGAAGGTTAAGGAGAGTACATGTTCTTCAGTACAAGGGTTCATCCTTTAGACCATGAGGAGGAGTCAGAGGAGTCAATAAATCCAGTGGACCCTCCTAGTGACAAGGACACGATACCTGTATGGCTTCAAGATACTTTGAGAGATGCAAAGAGACATACGACACCTAGGGGCACTTTCAGGGAGAGTAGGCCTCCGTAGAAGTTTTAGAGTTGCGTGGCCCTTATGAGTAGCATCATTGATTCTGAACCTTCTGTATATTTTAACCTTGTACAATATTTTATTGCAAATAGATTTTCAATAAAATAACATAAAATATACAATGGAAAATACACACATTACACAGGGATTTTTCCCTGGAAACACAAACTGGGAAAACCGACATCTTCTATATTCATCCATCTCTAATACATTTTTTACAATACAATATACATATTGGAGCCAACAACATCCAAAATCCTAATCCAATGACCTGGATTAGTCAACAACCTTAATTCCTTAATCAGAAATAAAAAACCATCGACGAAAAACCGTGTGCTGAAAAACCGCCCAAAAATGGTCACAAAAACCGGTAAAAAAAATTTTTTGGGGGCGCTACCCCCGAATCCCCGTGCAGGGGGATCCATCCCCCTTTGACCCCCCAGGAAGGGGGCGTTATGCCCCCCTATGCGCTCGATGTAACGTAGACACTAGTTCTAGTTGTGAAAAGAATATAACACACATCCAACACCTTCTAGTTTTGAGGAGGCAACAGGTTTGGAGGGATGCCATGATGGAGGAGTATCATTCCATCATGAAGAATGATGTGTGGGACATAGTTTTGAGACCATAAGGGAATTATGTGGTGACTTATAAGTGGATCTATAAGATCAAGCATGTTGTAGATGGTAGCATCGAGAAGTACAAGGAGAGGTTCGTGGAGAGAGGGTTCTCCAAGAAAGAGGGAGTGGACTATGAGGATACTTTCTCTCTAGTCACCGATTATACTTCTAACATGGATGCTATTTCTTTTTCTTCAGTTATGGGGTGGAGGATACATTAGATGGATGTGAATACAACAATCCTAAATGGTGTGATTGAGGAGGAGGTGTACATAGAGCAACCTTAGGGATTTGAGGTACATGAGAGAAAGTCTGATGTTTGCAGGTTGAAGAAAAATTGATACATACTCAAGCAAGCACCCAGGGCATGGTACTCGAGTATCGACGTGTATTTGTAGAGCATGGGATTCACCAAGAGTGAAGTGGATCCCAACCTATATCTCATACATGTTGGTGATGATCCTGTTATATTGGTGTTATATGTTGATGATTTGTTCCTCACGGGAGCGTAGAAGCTCATTTCCATTTGCAAAAGGGATTTGGCTTCAGAGTTCGAGATGAAGGATATTGGATTGATGCATTACTTCTTAGGATTGGAGGTGTGGCAACAATCGAGCGAGATATCCCTCGGACAGGGGAAGTATGCAGTTGAGATACCGAGGAGGTTTGGGATGATGGACTCTAAATCCATGACTACACCCATGATCACCAATCTGAAGAAGTCATGGGATTGGGATTGAGATTTGGTGGATCCCATGATGTATAGGCAGTTGATTGGTTCATTGATGTATCTGGTCAACACCAAGCCATATGTTTTCTTTTCCATCAAAACCTTGAGCCAGTTCATGGTTGAGTCGAGGCAGGTGCATTAGGTAGCAATGAAGCATGTGCTCAGGTACCTTTTAGGTACAGTTGGAATTGGCCTGAGATATGTTGCGAGTGATTGAGTGAGGTTGCATGGATATTCAGACTCAGATTGGGCATGTAGTGCAATTGATAGGAAGATTACTTCTGGTGGTTGCTTCAACCTAGGATCAACAATGATTTCTCGATTTAGCAGGAAACCAAATTTTGTGGCACTTAGTTCTGCAAAGGCAAAGTATATGGCAACCAGTTTGGTGAGTTGTGAGACTATTTAGCTTTTCAATATCCTTTCAAGGTTATTTGGTCAGGTGTTGGAGCCTATGGTGATTTACTATGAAAATCATAGTTGTATCAATCTCTCAGAGAATCTAGTGTTTTATGACAGGTCGAAACACAATGAGATCAGATACCACTTCATCAAAGATAGGGTGTAGAAGGGAGTTGTGAAGCTCCAATACGTTTCCATAGATGAGTATATTGCATGTATTGTCACCAAACCCCTAGTGAAGGGGATTTTTTATTTATTTTAGAGACAAGCTAGGAGTGGTAGAGAATACCTCCCTCGCTAAGAGGGAGTGTTGATGTTTTTGTACCATCAGGGAGGTATTCTCACATTGTCCTTAGTTTCAAGCATGTGGAAATCTTTGTTGGCACTCACATTTCATTTTACTTTGTGAAAACACCTTTTGTATGGAGTCGGGGCTTGAAATTTTTGTTGTTGGAGATTGACACCCACTTGGAGGAATAAATAATTCTAATTTAATGTTGAGTTTAGTGAGGGGCTTCTAAACTCACTTTTAGACTCCTATAAAAGGAGAGGCAATGTAAGGAGACGCCACACATCTCATTTTGTCATCATGTGTTTGACATGAGTGAGCTAGCACTCTTGCCAAAGGAGATTGAGGAGAGAAATTTCAGCAAGGAAAATCTTCAGTTGGGAAAATCTAGTCTAGGGTTTCTGGTCTTTCTTTCTCTCTTCATTCTTTCAGCAAAGGAAGGACAACCACATGTGTAAAGGAGATGGACTGCACATGTGAGGGATACAAGCCACACATGTGAGGTAGACAAGTTTCACGTGTGAGGGAGACATGCCGCACATGTGAGGGAGACAAGTCGCATGTGTGAGGGAGACAACTGCACATGTGAGAGAAGAAGACAACCACATGTGTGGGATCTATACAGTGCATTAATTGTAGGTTGTACCACACGTGCAGACTGTACAAAAGTCACAGACATGTCGTACAAGGTGACATCAATCGTATGACTATGACATCAACATGGTACAATAGATTTGTAAGTTGGAATTTTTGTTGAAGTTGTAATTTCTTTGAGAGGACTGGTTTTGTCCTCGGGATTCTCAATCTAAAAAATTTACTAAACAAAAAATTGTGTCTCTTGTGCATGGATGATTTCTCTCTGATCTTTGTGCTTCCGCTATAGTTTTCTATCATAATTTCAGTGTAAAATTATTCAGTGATAACAACCCTAGTTTACTATTTGAGCTCACTTGGAAGAAATTTTCATATTTAAAATTGAATGCTTAAAAAAATGACATAACATATATATTAAATATGAAAAAAATTATCTAACTAAACTAATCAAAACATGATGATAATATTACCCATGTCTTTTGGTAGTTGGTTACAATGAACTAGAGCTTTTGTGGCTGACACCAATCCATCCTTGCATAGGGATTTGATGCAATATTGAGGGTGAGATCTTCCTGACTCATAATACATCTATCACGCCATTAGGCACATGCCTACATGAATGTAATGATTGACCCCGCTTGGGAAACATTTGGCCCCACGTATGTCTATGCAAGTCAATCATTGGTATAGGAGGGAGGTGATCAAATGATGGCTGAGTTGCTAGAAATCTCTAAAAAAATAGACAAAACAACTCCAATGAAAAAGGGAAGAGAGATATCACATGCCTCATATTGACATAATAGAATAATGGACCACTTGTATAATGTTTATATATCAATGGTGTATCTACCCGATACAACAAGGTGAAGTTGACACATTGCTCGTAAGTAGTATGGTGTGCCATTGCAGAGACGATATGTAAAAGCTGGAGCACATATCGATGCTTGAAAGCATGCAAATGCAGTTCTATCCCCCAAAAACTCGAAACTTGTTGGGGTCAATAATCTCCTCTTTAACATACTTACGAATGTATGTCATCTATGTTTGCATTGCAACACCAGGAAACACCTTGAGGAATCAGGGAGTATGAAACCCCCACCTAGATAGATTGATGATGAAGTGCATGCCCTCCTTCTATGGGATAATACCACATATTGGGCCCAACCTTGAATGCTTGCTTTATAGCATCCCAATAATGGATTATTTGATAGAAAAACTCTATTTTGTCCTTGAGGGTTGTATCCTCCTCATAAAACTTGAGAAGGCCAACATCCATAAAAATGAATAAGTCTGTAAAGTAATATGTCAATGAAACAAATTTTGCTCCCTTGTGTGGGCCTCCCAAGTCCACACCAAATTATGTGCATTAGGGCATTGTGGCTATCCCTGATTCACATACAAACCTCATTAGAAAAATATAGACTAATAAATAAATCAAAGATAAATAAATTTTGTACTAAAGTAAAAGTCATGGTACCCATTAAATATGGCATTTTAAATTTGGTGCATTAAAAAGTGCAAAAGTCCTCGATTCATTAATCTTATAACATTGAAATAGATATGTACACCACATATTTATTGGTGCACTATTAACAACGCCTTGGACATACACATATTACTAGCATACCCCCAAAGCGAGGAAAAGGGAGCGCTGAAAAAAATTAACATATTTTTTTTTATGAGAATCATATTTAGTGAGAGAATAGACTATGAAACAAAAAAACAAATAGAGAAATGAATGAGGTAATAATTTTTTCCAAATATATAGCAAAAACAAAAGATGTTACATGTGTACTTTTAAAAAAAATTCTAAATATCATCTAAAACTATTTATAATATTTATAATATTATAGCTTCTCCAAAAATTATCAAGTTAATACTAATATTCCAGAAACCATTATCACATAAGTATTCAATTACTTACATACTATTGATGTTCCAACTTTATTAGGAGTATTAATAATTTAGGCTAATTATTACCTATACTTATCCATTTAGGCCCATGAACTTGGTCATATACATAATTAAGTTATTCTTTATAAATCTTTTCTCAAATTAGGTCATAAAATTATAAATCTAGTGAAACTGGACAAATTGGGGATATCATGAACGTATTGATTCCTAGAAACACACAAATTCCGGTTACAAGGGAGGGCAGCTATTCGGCTGTATTTCACAATCAGGATTTAGTACTAATAGACGCCTATGAAGACGAAAGGCCTAATATCTAACACAATAATCTTTTGGGCGAATGTTTTTTGAAGGGACTTCTGTGTGCACCAAGAGGCGAACTATAAATACCTATCCTCATTCAATACCTTAGTGATAACTTAATTATCCTGATATTATGTTACGCCATTAGGTTACCTTTAATATATAACTAGTCCAATGATAAGGTAGGGTGAATATTGTTATATTACAACCACTGGGTTCATAGGAAGCGCTTAGATGTTATGTCATACCTGGAAACCCAATACCTTCATTCTAAAATAAGGAGAGCAAAGTTTGAGCACATGAACATGGATATGTTTGAAAAATGCATTGAAATTGTTGGCAAGTGAAGTGCTTGGAGGATGCCACAATGAGTAAAATCCCAAGGTCATTAGTACATATTAGGTTTATAATAATGTTGTATATCCTATTTTCCTTTTGTTAGCCTATATCCTAGATAAATATAACCTATTAAATAAATAATTTATCCTATCTTAGCTTGGTTAGTTATGAAAGCCAAGGATATATTAACTATATATTTTGTTATAAATTAGCTTTTTCGTGAAATAATAACTTAATGATGAAGTTAGTAAATTGCTATATCCAATATGGAGATATAGTCGCAGGGTTCCAAGAATAATTAAGGCTTCTATATCATATAATTGTTATGTTTTATTATATTTCCGTCTTATCCATAAATTACTATTCCAAGGATTCACTATTCATAATGTTTATAAGATCCATCCAACTTGAAATTGAGAGTGGAAATGTAGAGACCAATCGAGGGTTTCTCTCTTTACTTCCTCTCCCATGCAGTGGAGTCCAGTTCTGTGAAGAAACCAATAGCATAAAGATGAAGAAACCTGGAATCCGTCGCTATTAAGCAACAATTTGGAGTCAATGGCGAAGGAAAACATTTTCTTGATAATAAAATAATCAGCAGTGCACAATGATAATTTATATAATAGAAAAAATATTGTAATGAGGTTATGGTATACGGTATTCATGCCAATGTATGAGATCAATTCTTTACCAAAACACCATGTTATTATTATTTATATTATTAAATGCTTTCTTTAAACTTGTTTATATTATCTTATGAATTTATACACTAGCATACTCTCGAAGCAGGGGAAAGGAAACAACAAAGTTAATTGGAGTGAGGGTATATGAGGGTGGGGGTATACGAGGGTGCAGGTAGGGGGTAATATTATGCAAAACATAATGTGCTTTTGCATAATATCACTCTCCACTCCCACCCTCATATATAATATTATGTTTTGGATAATATCACCCCCCACGCCGACCATCAGATAATTTGTTTTTCTTTAATAACCATAAGGCCCACTGATAACATGTTTTACATAATATCACCCTCCACCCTAACCCTCATATACACCATTGTTTAAATATCATGGTATTTGTTTTGGATGTTGTGTTAAATCTTTGTAGTATGTATGAATTGACATTTGTGAGCAATGTTGAGACGAAGAGGTCTCTTAGTTTTTGGATTATGCAAATATGGGTTTCTATTGTACCCATATTTAAGGGTTTTGTTTTTAAGTTATACATGTTCGTAAGGATGTACCCAAGTACTGAATGTTTCACTTAATTATGGACCAATTGATTTATTTTTCTAGAAATACTTTGTATTTCATTATCATGTATTTGGACTTCATTAATTTTTCATAGTTATGATTGAAAATCATGTGCTATTCACTTTATGTTTTGCATAATATCATCCCCACCCTCACCCTCGTATACACCATTGTTTAAAAATCGTGGTATTTTGTTTTTGGATGTTGTGTTAAATCTTCGTAGTATGTATGAATTGACATTTGTGAGCAATGTTGAGACCAAGAGGTCTCTCAGTTTTTGGATTGTGCAAATTGCACCAAAGAATTTGAATTGTAATGTACTTGACTTTAAGGATTGTATTTTTAAGTTATACATGTTCCTAAGCTTATAGCAAAGCACCGAATGTTGCACTTAATTATGAATCAATTGATTTATTTTTTCGGAAAGACTTTGTATTTCATCATCATGTATTTGGACTTCATTAATTTTTCATAGTTGTGAGTGGAAATCATGTGCTATTCACTTTTGGCCACTTTCCATGTGTATTCAACTAACATTATATAATAGGTCTTTTAAATATGATATAATCTTCACTTAAAGTTTTTTTTGTTGTTGTTGAAGTTCAATTATATTGCTACAATGTTGACCTCGTCTCTCTTTTGGGATAGAATTCACAAATAATGATCATTGTGGAGAAGATAAACAAATATCTACGTGTTACTTTTGGTTTTCTAATTTTTTATTAAATAAATATTTTTAATTTATTAAAAAATAAACTAAAAATTGAAGTAAAATGTCTTTTTTTAACAATCTTTCATGATATCACTCAAATACTTATTTTGCTCATGTTACATGGGATATCAAAAAGTTTTCATAAACAAATGAAATTTTTTAAAAATACCTATGAATTAACATATTACAAAAAAATATAGAATTTTATTTAAACACATTTTCATGCTAAACAAATACCTAATAATTCATGGAAACTATAAAATTTTGTTTAACCATATTTCCAACAAAAACAAAGGATAAAAAACATTTTAATTAATCTTTTTTCTAGCAACACAATGTAAGACCACTTTGCTTTTATTGACAAAGTAAAATTGCATGTTAGACCACCTTGCTTTTCCTTTAGTAAAATTTCCTTAGCTTGGTCAACTACCATTCTTCATAGTTCACTTTATCTCTATTTAAGAGGTGAATAATAAAACTCAACACTAAAAAGAAAAAAGAAATGAATTAAAAAAAAATAATATAAAAAAAAATTCCTAAAATATTATTAAACATTTTGATAAAATAGAAAATAAATAAATTATATTGGAATCTTCGGAGAAAAAAAATTAAATATAAAAACCAAAATTTAATAATTATATTGAAAATTTCTTATAAACATTTAAATATATAAATTTAAATTAAAAAGAAAATTTAATAATTATAAAAATTAAATGTTTCAATATAAATTTATAATAATAATAATAATCCATTTTTAAGGTCACGACGAAGTCAGACACTTAATTGGTGTATGAGACCCCCTTGTTTATGGGACAAGGGACCCCCTCCTCCCAACGATTTGACTAGTAAAATCTACGGAGGTATACATACCCTACCCCCTCTGGATTTATACTTACATATGAAAATGTTTTATAGCCTTAAAAGTAATTAATCATTATAACGAGCTTCATGAAAAACCTCATAAATAATCATCATAACTACTCCACTAGAAACTACACGAACAATAAAACATATGAAAAAATTAAACCATTTTTGTATTTAGTTATCTATTCCCTAAAATTGCATGCAAACACATAACAATTAGCTCTTCTTCTCTGATAAAGGAGCCTCCCTTGATTTCAAGATTCAGATAATTTGGCCAACGTAACGACGGCTCTTCCCACAACCAAGAAGCCCTGTATATACACACAAACAACTAAAAACCATTAGAAGTGGACTCAAACTCTAATTTCTTTAATAAAAACCATTACAATTAGGAGTGGATTCAAACTAGAGACTCTTAGAACTTTTGGTGGATTTCAGAATTTGAGATTCTAGAAGGGGTCAACTTTCTACCATTTTAATATAAATTTCAACAAACTAACGATCCACTAAAATTTTAAATTCTAAAGAAGCAACTAATTAACGAGTTAATACATTTATATTTAACTTGTTAATACCCGTCTTCTTAAAAAAACACAAATTCAGATCTATCACAAATAGAGAGATTTATATATATTTTGTTGAATTTCTTTTTAATATCCACATATCTATTCACAGAATACAGAAGAATATATGATTCAAACTAAGATGAACACGTTTATCTTGTCAAATGCAAGTCAGGTTCCATTCTTGCCCCATGATGCTAGTGGTAGCAACCAAAACCAAACCACCCCTTATTATCTATTATGTACCAAGCTGATAAGTAAACACCAGCTTCTAGAAAAATGTTTAAAATAAAACACGGTTGTGCTTATAGATAGGGACATACAAGTGCATCAATACACATAGAAGATTAGTGTATCCAACTATAAGAGGGGCATTGAAATTAAAACCTCTACCTAGCTATATTTGCTAAAAACCTCAACTAAAAGAAGAATATGGAGAAGTGAATCCGTTAAAACCTCTACTAAACCTTATTTTCCTTGTAGTGCTAATAAGGTAGAGCCTCTTCTTCACAATATATTTGAATTTGACCCATTATGTGATCTACCTTTCTTCAATAGCCAACCAACTTTGATGATTTTTCCATTACTCTAAAGCAATTTCTTCCATATTGACCTCAATAATTAGGATCTTGTCTGCATCAGTACCTTATACCGAGTCTTGAAATATGCCTCCAAACACTATAACTTGGAATCAAGTTTCTTACCATTGAAGATATCATTGAACTTAGGTAGCTCAACCTTCTCTTCTAGTTGGAAATGAATAAGTGGTACTTGGTTTGGTATTGGATTTGCCTAAGGTCAATTTTGTAGGAGAATCTCTTGAAATGCTCTCATCATTTCCTATATCAACCTAGTTTATTTTTTAGCCTAATTCTTATTGACAAAATCTATCACAAAGTAGAGAATATCGATGTATGCCCTCTTGCTTGTTGAAGTGGTCTAGCTCTCATCTCGAAGGGGGTATTTCAAAGCAATGTAATGAGTGGATACTTTGGTAGTTTTATAACATTATCTAGAACACATAATGTTGCTTTTTAAAGTATGCGTGGATTTGTTTGTTTTATGCATGAGTAGTTAGAAAACAAACTAATAGTTTATTTCCATAAACATTTAGGCTGACCATAAGTTTGGAAAGGTCATCTCAAGCAAGACCAAAAGCCTTTTATTCTTGCAGAAAGATCAGTTCCAAACTTGAGAATTGAGCAAGACCAAGGAAACAAGATAGTAAAGTGAGCAACTTTAAGAGAGTATATCCTCATAGGGGATACTTAACTACTTTAATCTCTAACCCTAGGATGACCTTTATCTTGCAAAAAATCTAGAATCTTGTTAAGAGAGTATAGCCTCATAGGGGATACTTAACTACTTGAATCTCTAACCCTAGGATGACCTTATTTTGCAAAAAATCTAGAATCTTGTTAGGGCACCTAGCCTAAAGATTTCTTGGAAAGGATTCATAGTGTCTAATTTGCAGAAAATAAATGTTAAGTTGAAACTATGTATGAAAACATTGAAAGGAAATTAATCTAAGAATGAGAAAGTAAACACATGTTACTTATGACACATGACTACCCTAGATTGTTGTGCATAATGAGATTGACTTGTTATGGGGTTCTTTAACTCTAAAATGAAATGTAAAATTTAATATGAATTTTAATATGTTTTCTCTAATATTTCCCCCCACCCCCAGCCCCACCCTCATATGAGGGTTATGTTTTACTCTATATTTCCCTCCACTCCCACCCTCATATGAGGTATATGAGGGTGGGGATGGGAGGGAATATAGAGTAAAACAAGGGAATATAGAGTAAAACATATATGAGGGTGGCCGTGGGGGTGAGGGTGGGGGGAAATATAGAGCAAAACATAATATGTCAAAGTGGGGGGAAATATAGAGTAAAATATATTACTCATATATGGGGGTGGGGGTGGGCAGGGGGCGGGGGGAAATATAGAGTAAAACATATATTCCCCCGCACCCCCATCCTAATATGTTTTACTCTATATTCACCTCCACCCCCACTCCCACCCCCACCCTCATATATGAGGGTTATGTTTTACTCCATATTTCCCCCCACCCCAACTATTATGTTTTACTCTATATTCCTCCCCACCTCCACCCTCATATATGAGGGTTATGTTTTACTCTATATTCCCCCCCACCCTCATATGAGGTATATAAGGGTGGGGGTGGGGGGAAATATAGAGTAAAACATAATATGAGTGTGGGGGTGGGGGGAATAATAGAGAAAACATGAGGGTGGGGCTGGGCGGGAATATAGAGTAAAACATATTATTTCCCCCACCCCCATATATGAGGGTGAGGGTGGGGGTGGGGGGAATAATAGAGAAAGCATGAGGGTGGGAGTGGAGGGGAACATAGAGTAAAACATATTATTTCCCCCACCCTCATTTGGGGTGGGGAAAATAATAGAGAAAACATGAGGGTGGGGGTGGAGGGGAATATATAGTAAAACATATTATTCTCCCCACCCCCATATATGAGGGTGGGGGTGGGGGGAATAATAGAGAAAACATATTATATTATTCCCTGCACCCCCACCCTCATATATGGGGGTGGGGGTGGGGGGAATAATAGAGAAAACATATTATATTATTCCCTGCACCCCCACCCTCATATATGGGGGTGGAGGTGGGGGGAATAATATAATATGTTTTCTCTATTATTCCCCACACCCCCACCCTCATATACCTAATATGCGCGTGGGGGTGGGTGGGAATATATAGTAAACCAAAACCATCATAACTGAGAGTGGGGGGAGGGGAAAAATAGAGTAAAACATATTGGGGTATATGGGGGTGGGGGGGGGGGGAAATATAGAGTAAACCATATTATGTTTTATTCTATATCCCCCCCCCCGCCCCCCACCCCTATGTTTTAATCTATATTTCCCCCCCCACCCCCACCCTCGGTGGAGGAAATAATACAGTAAAGAATATTATATTTTACTCTATATCCCCCCTCCCCACCGTGGTGGTGGAGGGAATATAGAGTAAAAAATAATATGTTTTACTCTATTATTCCCTCCACCCCCACCCCAGGTGGGGGGAATATAGAGTAAAACATAATATGTTTTATTTATTATTCCCTCCACCCCCACCCCCACCCCCATATATGAGGGTGTAATATGTTTTATTCTATTATTCCCTACACCCCCATATATGAGGGTAAGAGTGGGGGGAATAATAGAGAATATATGGGAGGGTGGGGGGAATAATAGATAATATATGGGGGTGGGGTGGGGGGTATAATATAATTTGTTTATTATATTATTCCGCCCACCCCACTCCTATATACGAGGGTGGGGGTGGGGAAATAATATAATATATTTTCTCTATTATTTACCCCACCCCCACCTATTTGCAAACATATAAAATGTTACATACATTGAAAATAATTTTTTGAAAAAATTTCATAGTGTCTAATTTGCAAAAAATAAATATTGAGTTGAAACTATATTAAATATTGATTTAAAAACATTAAAAGAAAATTAATCTAAAAACAAGTAAACACATGTTATTTTTTAAGATAAATAAAACAATATGGACTTACACATGACTACCCTAAATTGTTACACATAATAAGATTGAAATTGATTTGTTGTTGGATTTTTTAACTTTAAAATGAATTATAAAAATTTAATGTGAATTTTAAAGTCCAAAATAAAAAATGAATTTACAAACACACAAAAAGTTACATGCAATGGGAACTCAAACAAATATCAATTCATACCTATGTTCCATGTGATTTATGGATTATCCAATATGAACTTGTAGAAGAGATTTTTGATCCATACTCTCACCATGATTTACATCTATACATTATCATCTTAAGTGAAATAATGATAAAGATAAGGATTGAATTAACCTATCTTGATAAGCATTTGAATCTCCTACAATTATGGCCAAAATCTTCTAAGCAAGAAGCCCTCTTATGTAATGAAAAGGTTTCTCCTAACATGATGTCAAGCTTCTCCAAATAAACATGATGGTCATGTCAAGCTCTTCCAAATAAGCATATCTATGAATGTAAATAAGCATGATGGTCATGTCAAGCTCTTCCAAATAAGCATATCTATGAATGTAAATAAGCATGATGGTCATGTCAAGCTTTTTCAAATAAACTTCTATTTGAAAAAAAAAGCTTTTTCAAATAAACATATCTATGAATGTATGTGCATGGTATATAACGGTCTTAGTGAACCATAGGAAAATGGCTTCAAAAGATTTTCTCAAAATTCCAAAACCACGCCTTCATGGGTGAAGACCTCAGGCTCTAATGTAATATGGGCACCTTCCAAATGTGACATCAAACCAACCACTCAAAACTCCTTTAATTAAAATAAAATAAGGTTTTAGTCTCTACCTTTCGTTGTGGATTATATGCTATTAGTTGGAAAGTACAAGTTTAATATAGGAATGATATACAATAGTGTGGCATAGATTTTTATTTATTTATTTTGTTTAATTTTTTAAAATTTTTTATTTAATGTTTGATTGGTTTTGGGGAGCGATGTTATGAAGAGGTGTTTAGGTTGGCAATGGGTTTACATTGGGATTTTGATTACAATGGCATAAGCATTGAGTCGTATTGTCATTCACATTTAATTTGAGATAGCTTTTCTAAGAAGCTATTCAATGCGACTTATATCATTTATTTGTTTCTGGTTGTTCCTTCATCTTCTACAAACAAATTCATCTATTTTTTTTGCATAATCTAGGCGCACGCTATCCACCATGCAACAACTCAATGATTGGGAGGCTATTGCATGGTCCTTGATCTCACAACGATCACATAAATTACATGCATGTTCATGTTGCATGTCAAATATGGTTTCGACCATCTCCCATCTCGACCATTCTGCACAGTGTTGTGACATGACCGTGTCATCTTATGACGTGATCGTGCCAGCTTCTGAAAACAACAACCTTTAATGTTTCCGGTCCTCCACCACCCAGACCCACCTTGTACACCGCGAGACTCCACCGTCACTGTGACATGTTGTACAACCTTAGTTTAATGTTTACTTACCGACACCGCACATTTAATGCTTTGTTTACTTACCTCCTCCCAACCCCATTGAAGTTTTATCAGGGCAAGTGATGTGTTTTACATGATAACAAGTTTTATCAGGGCAAGCATCGTTTTACACAAGTTTTATCAGTGAGCGAGGTCTTGAACACCCGAACGTGAAACAAGGTAATTTCCGAATCAATAATTTCTAGAGCATTAGGTATCAGATAATAGTGTTGTGTTTACAAATTAACTCCAACTTTATGAACCCTTTCCATTTGCAGTTTTTGTGGTAAGCCTTTTCTCAGAAGGGATATATTCAAAATCTTACGACATCCCTATTTAGAAGTTGAAACCGATGCTCTCCAGGTAATTCTTGTATCAGAATTTAACAACGATTTAAAGAGATATGGCCGATATTCTAATAAACATTAATTTATAATCTTGTATATCAAATTGAATATCATCCGTTGATCATGGGAATAACAAAATCAAGATTCACATTTGGATGCATGTATCCATTATTACACAGAAATAAAAAATTATCAACCTCAAGTTGAAACTATTAAGAAATTTCTCTTTCAAAATTAGATCATTGGCCATGTCGATCTCACACTATCCTATTCTCCTACCTTTTTACCTACCCCGAAAAAAACATATGGTTCTCGTTTTTTTTTTTTTTATTTAATTATTTTTCGCTTGAAAGACTAGATCTGAATTCTAGATTGCAAGCAAATTACAATTCAAAGTAAAGCTCAAAAATGAAGATTTCATCGATATCTGTAATTAGACCAAGGTATGATTTTGGTTGATACCATCAGTTTACTGGTACCCAAATATCTCTTGAAATCATCCTTTGCCTCGTTATCTCCATTTGAATAATTTTTTAAACTGTGGATGCCAGAACTGCCTCCGACCTTATAATGTTTGAAATCTTTTACATAATAATTCTTGTACCATTTGAAATCTGTTTCATGATAACACTTTTTTTATTCTAATAAACATTAATTTAAATATTAATATAAATATTAGTTTTTTTCCATTATCTTGTTTGGGGTTCAATGTTATTTGCTCTTTTTATTTTAATAAACATTAATTTAAATATTGATATAAATATTAATTTTGTTCCATTCTCTTCTTTGGGGTTCAATGTTATTTAAAAATCCTTGCAAGTTAAGAGACTCAAAAATGGTTATTACGATATGAGTTAAAAGTTAAAATATAAACCTCCTTATTTTATAATGTTTGGTAGGATGATCATACCTTTAGCTAGAGTTATTTTTTATTTGGTACGTGTTTCATTAATGAAATCATATAAATAAAAAGATTTATCTTTTTATTTGATACTTTTTCATTAATGAAATTGATGGATAAACTTGTAACTTCCGATATTTAAAAAGAATATGTAATTCTTTTGTAACTTTTTAAATTTTAGATAGATAGATTAATTGAAAGTAAATATTATTATTATTATTATGAATTGTTTATTACTTTTTATTCAAATGTGTATTATATATATATATATATATATATATATA
>JZKD02S1854873.1:1230764-1263937 GCA_000966675.3 Picea glauca | reverse complement strand
CAAACCAAAGGGCATGACCAACCATTCAAATAGGCCTTCCTTTGAATTGAAGGCGGTCTTCCATACATTTGTCTGTTCTATCGAGACCTGGTGGTAGCCAGACTTCAGATCAATCTTACTGAAGTATTTGGCCCCCGTGAGTTGATCAAGGAGGTTGTTGATTTGAGGAATTGGGTACCGGTTTCTGACTGTGATTTTATTCAGGGCCCAGTAATCAATGCAGAGTCTCCAGGTTCCATTTTTCTTTTGTACCAACACGATTGGGCTCCCGCAAGGTGATGATATGGGATGGATGTGCCCCTTGTGGAGCAGTTCTTGGATCTGTTGCTTGATATCTTGATTCTTTAACATAGAGTAGCGATATACTGGCCCATTGGGCAGCAATGCACTAGGGGTTAGATCAATGGGGTGCTTGACCTAACAGAGAAGAGGTACCCCGGTAGGTCAGGAGAAGATATCCAAGTATTCTTCGACAACCTTATCTACTTTCTTCTGTTGTGTGAAGAGGTCGACCGCAGAGACCCTGGATGTGGCTGTGATATTTCACTCATTCCGAGAGTGAATCATGAAGAAGAAAAACTTCCCCGTCTGAGAGATGACCTTCCTGCATTGCTTAGCAGAGATCAAGGAAATAATACTAGGTGGGACTACCTCGGGTATCCTGTACAATTTCCCGTTCAAAGTAATAATAAAACTATGAGGCCTAGACTCATATACAACATGATGTTTCCATAAATAAGGTTGGCTGAAAAGAACATCACAAACTTCGAGAGGAGCAACATCACACAAAACCTCGTCTTTGAAGGGCTTGATGTCGTATGACATTCGACATTGTTGGCTGACGCGAAGATCGCTTCCTTGGCGGAGCCATCTAATGGTGTAGGGTTGTGGGTGTGGTGTTGTCAGAAGGGCCAATTTCTTGACAACCTCTACTGAGATGAGGTTCTTTTGGCTACCTCTATCAATGATGAAGTGCAACGGGGTGCCTTTTACCCACATCTATGATTGGAAGAGGCGCTCTCCTTCTTCTGGCTCGTTTGGTTCATCAAAATGGAGCTTGGTGGTAGAAACAATGGCACTGGGTTCTGTGTCAATGATCCATCTTCCCCTTTCTGGTTCTGACTCAGATTTAAAACCTGCATCTGATTTAGAGGCTTTATCTTCGGCCACCAACGGCTGCTTTGAGCGATAGTCAGCAGTGTTATGCCAAGGGCTCTTATGGAAGTTGCACCACTTCTTGGTATCTTTCTTTGTCTTTCTGATGTCCTTCTTTTCTTGCATCTTGGACTGGTTGTCCTGATACTATCCATCTTTGCTCTGTCCTTTGTTTTGTGGGTTGGGGCCTCCCTTTCCTGGATTTTTCTATGAGGGGTTCTTAGGACCAAATTGCCACATCTTTTGTTTGAGCTTCTGCTCAATTTTGATGACATATTGGTAGGCCACGCCCAAGGACGAGATGTCCAGAAATTCCATTTCCATCTGGATGTATCTATGCAAAGCACCACAATACTTGAGCACCATATGTCACTCTAAATCTTTGATACCCATCTTGGTGCACAAGGTATGGAAGATATTTGTGAACTTTGACACTGCCCGATCCCTTTCTTGCCACAGTGTGGTCCATTTGGTATACAAGTCGTCATAACTTCCAATAGGGTAGTATTGTTCCTTAATAACATCCCTAAAGGATTCCCAGGTGGTTGTGACTGTAAATAACAAGGGTTCCTCTGTTTCCTTTTTCTCATAGAAAGTTTCCCACCAATCTTTGACACGAGGAATGACTTTGAGGAGTGCAAAAGTAATCTTTTCTCGATTTGAAAAGTTATGGACAGAAAAATACCCTTATAGTAGATTCAACCACTTGTCTACACCATCTGTGTCTACCTAACCTTCAAATACAGGAATATTAAAGTTTATTTGTTCCTTGAAGGGGGCGGTGCCTCCGCTCAAAGAAGATGCATCGCCTGTTGGTAGCCACCGAAGGATTTGCGCGAAACTATCCATCATCTCGTTCCTCTATTGCGTGAGGGATTCCTCAAGAATTTTTTTGAAAGGATCTCCTTTCTTGTCATATTTATTTTCTCTTTCCATGAGAGTTCGCTTGGGCATGCGAGAGCTTTGGTCCTCAAGAGAAACAAGCTCGAGACCCAATTCTTTGTACTTTGACCTCGTTGGGGACATGCATTAAGACGATAAGGAGCAGACTGCTCTGATACCACTGATCTAGATTTTATGAGCAGAACGAAATGACTACATATTATTAACAGATGCTTAACATAGAATAACAGAGCTACAATAAAATTGGTTTTCTATTCAATAAAGAAATAAGCTGAAACCGTAAAATGCAGCGGAAAACAAGCTTGCTGGAATGTTGGCGGCTTATCTCTTAGAAGATATGTGGCATCTTCTCTCATTCAGAAGAATATGATTACAATGAGGCATTGAAGGCCTTTTTACAATAAACGAGAGTGTCAAAAACTCTAGACATCCAAAAACCTAACCCTAGCAGATGAAGCGCCAAAATTCATGTAGGCCCCGTTTGGGTAAGTCAATACATCAACTTCCCGAGGTCATAAATTTTGCATACGATCTTCATTTTAGGCGTACAATAGCCATTGGAAAGATATATCTGAGGACTACAATTTTAGAAAAAAATATTATGATGAAATTTTCCGACTCAAACATACCCAAAAAAACATTGTTTAGGGCCTCAAAACGACTCTGGAAGTTCAGGACCCGAAAAACTACTAAAAATAGTAAATTACCAAAATTGCCAGAAAGTTGTTTTGAGCCAGCTGGAAAATATCGGTGGCCACCGATATCCACCTGGATCATGAGGACTTTGAAATTCGTGTATTCGGGAAACAATGGGTGTTTACATCGCGAAACTCCTGAAGCCTAAGATTTCAAAGTAAATGCCAACTGCTAATTTTCTGAGGTTTGTGCATTGTTGGATCTTCGAGTACTCCAGAAATTTGGAGTTCAATAGTTCACGGGTAAGTGGTGTTGGAGAAACCAATGCTCCTGAAGCTTGAACTATAGGAGCTCCCGTGAGTCATGGTTCTTAGCGGGAGACGAGGACCGTCGATCCTGTAAAAAACATTGTTATTTATTAAAGGTAAAAACATTGCTATTTATTATTCTATAAAATGTTATGTACACAAGTCAAGGAGATCTCATTACTCTCATCATTTTCCTGAATTTTATTGTATCATGTTATGTCATTTAGATTATAGAACACTGGATCACATAAAATGGATTATAATGCAACATTGAGTATTAGAGAGCAATGGAAACTCTTTATAAAAGCTCAATGTTGTATGTGTTGATCTCTAAAAACTTCAAATTTTTATAGGTATTCTATAGATGGGAAAGTGGGAAGACATTATGGAGTTGGAAACTGAAGACACTAAAGATATAATAGAATTTTCAGCTAAAGATCCAACATGGACATAAATTGGAGGGGATCAAGTTGCTATTAATTCATATAGTCGACTTGAAGATTTTATAAATGGAGAGCAATCAGATGAAGATGCTCCCACTCAATTTGTTGTTAATACAAAGTGATATAAAGAAGTGGAGAGGATTGTATGTACTCGTATTAACACATATTTGGAATATGTTATGTGAGTCTTTATTTTCTTAATACAATTTTAAATTTCTAATTCAAGTTCGTTATGCAAAATGAGTGTGGACATTTTTCCTAATTTCTTATCATTGTTCTTATCTAGTTATTGGTGTGCGTATGGAACGGAGTCCACATGTAAACTCCCAAGTGGTGAGATTACAACGAATCCACAAGGATCAACAAAAAAAAATGCAATCAATACCAAAGCATTAAAGTTGGTTGTAGATGTCACTTCATCATGTTCGACTTTATGTATGATGTTAATGCATGTATATTTCCTTTACAGGTTTAGATATACTTCTCTATCTTTGTGACTTTCCTGAGTGTTCTGGGCTCTTAAGGCAAGTGCAAGGAGTGCACACCAGAGTGTTGAAAAATCTGTGAAGCCAATGCAAGGAGTGCATTTGAACTCTGTTTTGAGTTCAGGTAGAGTGTGCTAGGTGGGAACACCAGAACGAGTTTTAATCTCAGAAGGAACAAAGCAAGGAGTGCACATCAAAGTTGTTGAACACTCTAAAAATCTGTGCAAGAAAGCACCCCAGAGTTACTGAATACTCTGAGGAATAATGGAAGGAGTGCACAGATGATATTCAAAGGTATCAAGCATAGAAGACCCGTTCAAGGTGTGCATCGGTCCAATACTTAGCCAAGTGTTGGGAAAGTCTCAAGGAAGATGAGTGCAAGGACTGTGCATGAGGATTTTATGATAATATTCAAGTCTAAAATATTTTTGAAGATTCAAGGAGTGAAAGGATTGTGCCACAGGTTTAATTCATCTGAGGAGAGGAAACTTACGTTGAGCAACACAAGCAAGCGCCAAGGCCTAAGTCCCTTGAATTTGGAAAATCTCAGGAGGGGTGGCGTTTTCCAAAACGCAAGTTGAGACCAAGAATTCGAGCTTGCAGAGGAAGAAGTAAAAGGCCAAGCCTTTGAAAAATATTAAGAAATTCTTCATCAGAAGGAAAGTGCAGTCACAGTGGAGGAGGAGCTACAACAACCGTCAGATTTGCTATTAGGAGAAAATATGGACCATTGTATCAGAGTCCAGACAGGAGGAGGAGCGCACCATAGAGGAGAGCAGATTCAAACCGTTGGATCCAAGTGCAAGCTACAAAAACCATTAGATCCGAAAAATGTGCGCATAGTTTAACCCTAGAAGTCCTTTGGAGTTCATGAGTTTGGAGGTTTTCTGAGCTTGGATTCTCAAGATTCAAGACTCCCGAAGTGGATCTGGACCGTCCATCCATAAGGACACATGTTCGCATATCAAAAGAGGTTCAGAGCCTCAACACTCCAGAGGATTCAAGGTGTGGCGTAGTCGGAAGCTCCGAAGGCCGGAGCACATCATGGCCATTGGCATAAGAGATATGTGTCAGTAGATCCTGGAGTCCGGAAGACCGACAGTCTAGGAGAAAGGAGGCACAGTGGTGGAACTTTACTAGCCTCCTGAAGCTCTGAACAATGGAGAAAATCCTAGCTGTTGAAAGGCGAGGACATACGTCGACAGATCTCAGAGTTTGAAGATCTGGTACTGTTATAATTAGAGAAGTATTGCATAACGTAGATGTAATTTTTTTAATTTCAGTTAGAAGGGAAACTACAACACATCCATAGATACTAAACTTAGAAAGAATAACCAATTTTCAAGTACACACAATACTTAGATTTGAACAGACTATAATTAAACTCAACCAGTGATATATTTCTTAGTTAGCAAAAACATTAGATTATCAAAACATAAACTAGTTCTGATACATACTTATTAATCACTGGATCTGATGCAAAATTAACTCAAGAACAGATCTAAATAATAGATCTAATATAGATCCAAAGGAATAGATCTAAATAGTGGATCTGAAAATAGATCCAAGCTAAGAGCAAGATTAAGATAGAAAGAACATATAGATCTAGGTTTCAAAAAGCAGATCTAATCAATGATAAACTTTAGAATTTAAAGAACAACATACATATCTAAATAGTGGATCTTACCTTGAAGACTTACCTCAGCTCATTGAAGGAGTGCATGCCACACGTAAGTGATGAATAGCCTCAGAATTTCTGCTAAAAAAAAGTGCAAGATCATAGATCTACCTCATGGGAGAGATCTCTTGTCAAAGAGAATTTATAGGACTGTCAAACCCCCACTAGAACTTCACTTAGAAACACTGAACAAACCCTCATACAAGATCACAACAATTGGGATGTGGAAACGACTGTCTTAAGGATGGCCCAACCACCTTTCTTAATGTGTTGCAGCCCTCACAAAGCACTCAGTTATGGGATGGAAGACATAACAAGGGTTTGTTCCCTGACTGGTTACAACACAGTAAACTCAACAACAAGAGACACTCTCTATACTCCAGATAGAAAAGCAAGAATCAACAAGACCTAGATCAAGAACCCTGCCAAAAAGTCAAAAGACTATCATCAAAGAGAATAACTAGGTTGCATGGAGGGAGATCTATAGCAGGAGGAGGCCGAGCTGTCACATGAGGAGGTCAATCTGATACAAGAGGAGGCCGAGCTATCAAGAGGAGGCCGATTTGCTGCAATAGAAGGCCGAGCAATCACAAGAGGAGGCTGATCAAGAGGCCGATCTGCTGCAAGAGAAGGCCGAGCTATCACAAGGGGCGGCTGAGCTAAATCAAGAGGAGGCCGATCTATTTTAGAAAGAAGCTGAACTAATGCAAGAGTACAAGGCATCACACTTTTAAGAGAGAGAGAATCAAGATGATGCAAAATAAGAATGAGGGGTCTTTATTTATACTAAAGGGTGAGGGCTCATTAAAAGAAATAACAATAAAATTAATATATTTAATTAATATAAATATTAATTAAATATATTTTTCAATTTCCATTTATTAATTATTTCTTGTAATAACCCCTAAAAGTACAACACACAAACCCCAGACAAACTCAAGCCTAACAAGATCAAGAGAGGAGGGTTTAGGAGAGGTTTACACAAGTTCATATAATTCTCAAGGTGACCTTTTTAACTTTGTCATCACTGCATATGGGATACATCCCTCATGTAGTCATGCCCACCTTCAAAGAGGGTCATACACCAACAAACACCTGATCAAGGATCAGGTTGCCCCATAACATTTCTGGGGACTTATCCACCAAGGTGCAAGACCAAGGATCAACTCATGCCCCAGGCATGGGTACCCTGGAACATTTCCAGGGGCCCTAGACATATCTAGCGACTTAAACTGCTTGGTCCCAGACCAAGGACCCCAGTCATATAATAAGGGCCCTCTCAGGGGTATTTACTACTCGGTCCCAGACCAAGAACCCCAGTCATATCCTGGGGGCCCTAACAAGGGTCTTTTTCCATGGCACTGATTGTTTGGTCCCAGACCAAGTACCCCAGGAGTGCACTGGGGGCCTTAGATCTCAGATAGGGTCTTTTCCATCCTCTCAGAGAATGGCTCTTGCAGCTGCTTTAAATTCAACACTCCCTCTCAACAAGAGAGACATTCTTAGCTACGCTAATCTTGTCACGAAAGTATACAAACTTTGTCAGAAACAGTGGCTTGGTAAAAATATCTACTGTCTGTTCTGCCGTTGGAACATACTAAATGCTGAGAACATTCTTCTGAACCATGTCCTGGACATAGTGGTATCTCATCTCAATGTGTTTCGATCTGTCATGAAACACTGGATTCTCAGTGAGCTTTATACAACTCTGATTTTCACAGTGAATGATTGTGGGTTCAAGCTCTAAACTGAACAAGTCTGAAAGTAGCTTCCTAAGCCACACTGCTTCTCTACTAGCAGCACTTGCAACAATGTATTCTACTTCTGCAGTGATTTGGGCTATGGAGCCATGTTTCATGATGGACTAGGAAATCATTGCTGAACCCAAACTAAAGCAATATTTGGAAGTGCTCTTTCGGTCCACTGTACTTCCCATCCAATCTGAATCTGTAAAACCATGGAGCATTACACCTCCACTGGAAGTGTATCTGATACCATAAGCTATGGTTCCCCGAACATATCTCAGAATATGCTTCACATCAATCATATTTATATGCTTTGGTTTACACATGAACTGGCTAAGAGCATTTACCTCATAACAGATGTCTGGTCTCGTATGTACGAGGTACATCAGAGACCTAATGATCTGCCAATATAAGGTGGGGTCTTCTGGATATGAACCTGTAACTTGATCTTGTATTTTTTTTAGGTTAGAGATCATTGGAGTTGTCATGGACTTGCATTCCATCTTGCCAAATCTGTGGAGTACATCGACTGCATATTTACCCTATGAGAGAAAGATCTCTCCTGGTTTCTGCCAAACCTCCAAGCCCAAAAAATAGTGCATGAGCCCCAAGTCTTTCATTTCAAACTCTCCAGAAAGCTCCCTCTTAGTCTGAGCTATCAAGTTTTCCTCTCCAGTGAGGAACATATCATCCACGTATAATACTAGGATAACTAGATGATTTTGAACAATCTTTGTATAAAGATTTGGATCTGCTATGCTCTTGGTGAATCCAAGACTTTGTAGAAAACTATCTATTCTACTGTACCAAGCTCTTGGATCTTACTTCAACCCGTACAGGGATTTCTTGAGTTTGCACACATGAGATATTTTATCATTTATCACTAAACCTTTAGGCTGCTCGATGTATACTTCTTGTTCAACTTCACCGTTAAGAAAAGCAGTCTTAACATCCATTTGGTGAATTTTCCAACCAAAATTTCTACCAGAGAGATAATAATCCTTATTGAAGTATACTTGGCAACTGGAGCAAAAATCTCATTGTAGTCAATTCCTTCTTTCTGAGAGAAACCACGAGCCACACATCTTGCCTTGTATTTCTCAATACTGCCATCTGCTGCATGCTTTATCTTATAAATCCATTTTGAAGTTACTACTGATTTGCCATGAGGTCTAGGAACTATGGTCCATACATCATTTTTTAGAATATAATCAAATTCTTCATTCATAGCATCTTTCCACACTTTATGTTTAGAGGCTTCTACAAATGTGGAAGGTTCTGAATCAATCATAGTATTTAAATTAGATATGAGACTGGAGTACTTATCTGGTTTCTTGCTTTCTCTGAAGGTGCCCTTTGGAGCCGAATTCTTTTCTTCTTCTTTTAAAATTTCTCGACACTAGGCTAGATTCCTTTTAACAGGAGGTATCTCCATTGGAAACTCAATAGTATCCCTTGAGGGATCCATTGGAAGTTCTGAGGTTTCCTCCCTCTGCTCATCTGGTAGAGAATATGGAGAATCAAGTGGTGGTGCTTTCGGCTCCTCTAAATCACATGGAAGTTCTTTGGCCCGACGAAAAGATGCTTCTTCATGAAAAGTCACGTCTCTGCTTACTTCGATGAACTTTTGACCTGGGATATAAATCTTGTAAGATTTTGAGGTTTCACTGTATCCCACACAATTTTCTTTCTTTCCAGAGGGCTCTAGCTTAGTCCTCTTCTCTTTTGGAATGTGTATATAGACTGGATTGCCAAATATTCTCAAGTGATCAACTGAGGGCTTAATTCCGGTGAAAAATTCTTCAGGATTTTTCGCTTCAAGGGCTTTGTGTGGACATCTATTATGAATGTAGACTGCAGTACTGGCAGCCTTGGCCCAAAGAGATAAAGGTAATTTTTGGTCATGCATCATGGCCCTAGCTGCTTCACAGATAGTTCTATTATTTCTTTCAGTAACCCCATTCTGCTGAGGGTTGTATGGCACCGTTAGCTCCCTCTTAATTCCATAAGCCCGACAGAGTTCATCGTATTTGAAGGAGTCAAATTCTTTAGCATTATCTATTCTGAAAACTCGGATGTGTCTTCCTGTTTGATTTTCAACAAGATTCTTGAAATGTTGAAATCTACTAAAAGATTCAGCTTTATTCTTTAAGAAATAAATCTAATTTTTACGTGAACAATAATCAATAAAAATGATATAATAAATACAACCATTTATAGACGGTGCAGACATGGGCCCATAAAGATCAGAATGAATTAAATCCAAAATTCCATTTGATTTTCTATTACTGAGAGGATATGGTTTCTTTGTATTCTTACCAAGTGAACAACCTTTACAAACACTAGCATGCCCAACATAAAATACTGGCATACCTGTCACCATATTTTGCAAAGCTGGAAGTGCTTTGTAGTTGAGATGTCCAAATATTCTGTGCCAAAGCTCGCAAGGATTTACTGTCTCGTGAACTAGGGCTTGAACAACCTGACCTGAAATTTTATACAGTCCACTCTCATGAGTTCCAATAGTTACAACAGTGTTTATATCTTCATTTGAGGATTAGAAGAGGGCCTTCCCTTTGGAGAAAGCTACTGAATAACCTTTACTTTCTAAAACTAGAACATAGATTAGATTTTTCTTTAGACCATGGACATAAAGAATTTCATTAATATGAAAATATTACCTGATTGAAATTGGAAAGAGGTAGATCCAAACCCTTTTATGTTATAGGTGCCATCATCACCTAGCTCCACTTTTGCCTTGAAATTCTTGTCTTGATAGTTTGCAAGGTTTTTTTTGAAGCCTGTCATGTGTCTAGAAGCACCGCTATCTATTAACCAAATCTCCTCTGATTTGGTAATAGTACCAGAAAGAGCTGAGATAAGATAATATTCCTTATGTTGTTCTTGCTCCTTGGTGGGAGCCCTGGTTTGTCTTCTTTGAGGCTTCTCTTGAGGTTTAGCCTCTTCAGTGGCAACTGAGGCTTGGAATCTTCCTCTTCTTTTTTGCTGAGATGGAGGATTTCTATAGTCTCTTGCATAATGTCCTAGCTTATTGCAGTTAAAACATTTAACTTTAGATAAATGAGGATTTAGGTGAGATAGCTTACCTTGAGGTTTCTTACCTTTGCCTTTAGCTTGAGGGAACTTCTTCCATTTCTTAGTTTTTGCTGAAAGGGCATGATCTCTTAGAAGTGAAGAATCATTTACGCTTTTAAGTCTTCCTTATTCTTCTAAGCAGTTATGCCATAATCTGTCAAAGTTAGGCTGGAGTTCTCTTCCATTTATAGATGCAAGAAAAACTCCCCATGACTCAGGAAGTCCATCAAAAGCAGTTTGCACAAGGTCATCATCATCTACAGGAACTCCTATTACAATAAGCTGATCTTTAGTTTGACCAATTTTGGAGAAGAAGGTAGCAACTGAATCATCTTTACCCATTCTCAAAGTACATAGTTGTTTCTTCAATATTCTTTTCTGAGTTGGGGCCTTATTTTCATAGAGGTTTGCCAAAGCATCAAAACATTCTTTAGTAGTCCTTAGGTGACCAATGATTGGCATCATGTTGTCCTTAATAGAATAAAAAATGATTCTCTTATCCTTGGCTTGTTTCTTCCTGTAAGCTTCCCTGGCTGTGTTTGAAGTGGGTTCTTCAATAACCCTAGTAATCAACTCTTCTAGATCATTCTCTTCAATAATGTTTACTATCCTAGATTTCAAAGCATTGAAGTTGGAGGCCCCTATGAGTCTGTCTTCAACTTTTATTGATGTGGAGGCCATGCTGATATCTGAAATGGTTTAGGTGCTGTTGATATGTGCAAAACAACCCTAACTAGTGGATTTGTGTAGGCTCAAGATTAAATCCTTGAGCTCTCTTTACACCCTTAGCTCTGATACCATGTTAGAATTAGAAAAGTAATGCAGAACATAAATGTATTTTTGTTAATTTCAGTTAGAAGGGAAACTAGAACACATCCATATATACTGAACTTAGAAAGAATAACCAATTTTCAAGTACACACAATACTCAGATCTGAACATACTATAATTAAACTCAACCAGTTATCTATTTCTTAGTTAGCAAAAACATTAGATTATCAAAACAAAAACTAGTTCTGATACAGACTTATTAATCACTGGATCTGATGCAAAATTAACTCAAGAACATATCTAAATAATAGATCTAAAGGAACAAATCTAAACAATGGATCTTAAAATAGATCTAAGCTAAGAGCAAGATTCAGATAGAAAGAACATATAGATCTAGGTTTCAGAAAGTAGATCTAATCAATGATAACCTTTAGAATTTAAAGAACAACATACAGATCTAAATAGTGGATTTTACCTTGAAGACTTACCTCAGCTCACTGAAGGAGTGCATGCCCCACATAAGTGATGAATAGCCTCATAATTTATGCTCAGAAAAAGTGCAAGATCATAGATCTACCTCATGGGTGAGATCTCTTGTCAAAGAAAATTTATAGGACTGCCAAACCCCCACTAGAACTTCACTTAGAAACACTGCACAAACCCTCATACAATATCACAACATCTGGGATGTGAAAATGGTTGTCTTAAGGATGGACCAACCACCTTTCTTAATGTGTTGCGGCCCTCACAAAGCACTCAGTTATGGGATGGAAGACAGAACAAGGGTTTGTTACCTGACTGGTTACAACACAGTAAACTCAGTAGCAAGAGACACTCTCTATACTCCAGAAAACAAAGCAACAATCAACAAGACCTAGATCAAGAATCCTGCCAAAAAGTTAGAAGACTATCGTCAAAGAGAACAACTAGGTTGCATGGAGGGAGATCTATAGCAGGAGGAGGCCGTGCTATCACATGAGGAGGTCAATATGATACAAGAGGAGGTCGAGCTATCAAGAGGAGGCCGATCTACTGCAAGAGAATACTGAGCAATCACAAGAGGAGGCTTATCAAGAGGCTGATCTGCTACAAGAGAAGGCTGATCTATCACAAGAGGCGGCTGAGCTAAATCAAGGGAGGTCGATCTGTTTTAGAAAGAAGACGAACTGATACAAGAGTACAAGGCGTCACACTTTTAAGAGAGAGAGAATCAAGATGATGCAAAATAATAATGAGGGGTCTTTATTTATACTAAAGGGTGAGGGCTCATTAAAAGAAATAACAATAAAATTAATATATTTAATTAATATAAATATTAATTAAATATATTTTTCAATTTCCATTTATTAATTATTTCTTGTAATAACCCCTAAAAGTATAACACACAAACCCCAGACAAACTCAAGCCCAACAAGATCAAGAGAGGAGGGTTTAAGAGAGGTTTACACAAGTCCATATAATTCTCAAGGTGACATTTTTAACTTTATCATCACTGCATATGGGATACATCCCTCATGTGGTCATGCCCACCTTCAAAGAGGGTCATACACCAAAAAACACTTGATCAAGGATCAGGTTTCCCCAAAACATTTCTGGGGACTTATCCACCAAGGTGTAAGACCAAGGATCAACCCATGCCCCAGGCATGGGTACCCTAGAACATTTCCAGGGGCCCTAGACATATCTAGGGACTTTAACTGCTTGGTCCAAGACCAAGAACCCCATTCATATACTGGGGTTTCTCTCAGGGGTCTTTACTGCTTGGTCCCAGACCAAGAACCCCAGTCATATCCTGGGGGCCCTAACAAGGGTCTTTTTCCATGGCACTAACTGTTTGGTCCCAAACCAAGTACCCCAGAAGTGCACTGGGGGCCCTAGATCTCGGCTACGTTCTTTTCCATCCTCCCAGAGAATGGCTCTTGTAGCTGCTTTAAATTCAACAAGTACTTCGGAGGAAACCAGACACAAGTTGTTTTGGGCCGAGAAATCCCGAAGCCTCGGAACCCATCCTGGCCATTGACGCCAGGAGCATGTGGCGACAAATCCTGGAGTTTGGAAGACCGGTGCTTCGAGAGGAAAATAGTATTGAGGTGGAAGTTCACAGAACTCCCAAAGCTTCGAAGTCCTGGAGCAAATCCCGACCGTTGGCGTCAGGGCCACGTGTCAGTGGATCATTGAGTCCAGAAGACTGACACTTTGGGAGTTTTGGGGTGTGGTGCTTCGAAAATCCTCAAAGCCCACACTTATGAAGTAAATGAGAGCCGCTGATCTGAGGGGAATATCAACCGTCTGATCCCAAGGACTTCGACGTTCGTGTATTCAAGAAACATTGGGTGTTTACATCGTGGAACTCCCAAAGCCTAAGATTTCGAAGTAAATCTCAACCATCAATTTGCTGAGGTTTGTGGATAGTTGGATCTTCGAGCACTCTAGAAATTCAGAGTTAGAAAATTCATGAGTAAGTGGTGTTGGAGCAGCCCGAGCTCCCGAAGCCCTAATGATCGAAGCTCCCGTGAGTTGTGGATCTCGACAGGAGATGAGGACCGTCGATCCTGTAAAAAACATTGTTATTTATTAAAGATAAAAAACATTGCTATTTATTATTCTATAAAATTCTATGTACACGAGTCAAGGAGATCTCATTACTGTCATCATTGCCCTGAATTTTATTGTATCATGTTATGTCATTTAGATTATATAACACTGGATCACATAAAATGGATTATATTGAAACATTGAGTATTAGAGAACAATGACAAATCTTTATAAAAACTCAATGTTGTATGTGTTGATCTCTAAAAACTTCAAATATTTATAGGTATTTTATATATTGGAAAGTGGGAAGACATTATGGAGTTGGACACTGAAGAACTTGAAGATATGATGGAATTTTCAGCTAAAGATCTAACATGGACAAAAATTGGAGGGGATCAAGTTGCTATTATTCCATATAGTCGACTTGAAGATTTTATAATTGGAGAGCAATCAGATGAAGATGCTCCCACTCAATTTGTTGTTAATACAAAGAGATCTAGAGAAGTGGAGAGAATTGCATGTACTCGTATTAACACATATCGGGAATATGTTATGTGAGTCTTTGTTTTCTTAATATAATTTTAAATTTCGAATTCAAGTTCATTATGCAAAATGAGTGTGGACATGTTTCCTAATTTGTTATCATTGTTCTTATCTAGTTATCGGTGTGCATATGGCCCAGAGTCCAAACGTAAACTCCCAAGTGGTGAGATTACAATGAATCCACAAGGATCAACAAAAAAAGAATGCAATCAACGCCAAAGCATTAAATTTGGTTGTAGATGTCACTTCATCATGTTCATCATGTTTCCAAGTTAACTTCTATAATATTTTTGTTATCTATTACTGCTACATTTGATTTTGAAGTAGAACAGATGGATGTGAAGACAACATTCCTACATGGGGATCTGGAAGAAGAAATCTATATGAAGCAACCAGAAGGATTTGCTGTGAAGGGAAAGAAGGAGCTAGTATGCAAGATGAAAAAGTCTCTATATGGTTGAAAACAATCACCAAGGATGTGGTATAAAAAAATTAATACTTATATGGTAGAACTTGGCTCACAAGAAGAAAAGAGGATCACTATGTGTATTTTAATTTAATTGGTGATCATTTGATTTATTTGGTCTTGTATGTGGATGGCATGTTGTTGATAGGATACAACAAGGAGATTATTCAGGATGTGAAAAACTCAGTTGTCCTCTAAATTTGACATGAAGGATCTCAATGCTTCAAATTTCATTTTGGGAATGGAAATTAAAAGAGATCGGAAAAAGAGGAAACTCTTGTTAAATCAAAGAAAATATGTCAAGACAATATTACAGAGGTTTAATATGGAGGAATGTAAAACGATCAATGTCCCTATTCCTGTTGGTGTAAAGTTATCTGTGGATCAATGTCCCAAGACACAAGAAGAGGAGGAGGAAATGTCTCATGTTCCATATGCGAGTGCAGTTGATAGTTTCATGTATGCAATGGTTTGTACTAGACTGGGCATTGCACATGCAGTGGGAGTTTTGAGCAGGTATATGTCAAAACCAGGGAAGGAGCATTGGAAAGCAGTAAAAAGGTTTTCTTGTATTTGTGTGGCACTGCTAGCTATGGATTGTGCTACCAAGGAAGTCCAGGATTGGAAAAAGTGTTGGACATACATGGATTTGTGGATGTAGACTGGTTTGCAGATCTAGATCGTAGGATATCTACAAGCAGGTATGTGGTTAACCTGTTTGGAGGAGCAATCAGTTGGATGAGAAAAAGACAGAATGTAGTGGCACTTTCAACTACAAATATGAATACATGGCAACCATTCATTCAAGTAAGGAATCAATATGGTTACAAATATTGTGTTCAAGCATTGGGTTGTACAAGAAGTTGTACGAATAGATTGTGACAATTAGAGTGAAATTTTTCTGGTGAAGAACCTGACTTATCATTCAAAGACAGATCATATTGATATTCAATATCACTTTGTGAGAGACTTGGTTGAAGAAAAGAAAGTGTTGCTGATGAAGGTGGACACTTTGATGAATGTTGCAGATTCAGTAACAAAATATGTGAGCACTCAGAAGTTCTCTTGGTGTAGAGGATCCATGGGAATTACTGCCCTAGATTGTTGACTATGTAACCTTGTAACCCCCTGTATGCAAAGAAAACAACAAGTGGGATAATGTTGGGTATGTGTTATATTCTTTGCATGACTAGTCGTAGTGTCTGCTAGGTGCGTGGGGGTTCGAGGGCAGTTCTCCAGAGAATTTTTTTTTGCCTCAGGAGACGTGTCACACATGGGAAATTTACTTCAAAATTAAATGCAACAACAACAGATAACAAAAATCTTATAGAAGTTAACTTGGCAACATGACCAACATGATGAAGTGACATCTACAACCAACTTTAATGCTTTGGCGTTTATTGCATTTTTTATTTATTGATCCTTGTGGATTCATTGTAATCTCACCACTTGGGAGTTTACGTGTGGACTCTGGGGCATATGCACACCTTTTATGGGTCTGATGGATGATGTAGCTTGCACTCAGATCCAATGGTTTGGATCTGTTCTCCTCTATGGTGCGCTCCTCCTCCTGTCTGGATTTTGATCCAACGGTCCAGATTTTCTCCTAACAACAGATCCAATGGCTATTGTAGCTCCTCCTCCGATGTGGTTGCGCTTTCCTTTTGATGAAGGATTTCTTAATATTTTTCAAAGGCTCGGCCTTTGAATTCCTCCTCTGCAAGCTCGAATGATTGGTCTCAACTTGCGTTTTGGAAAATGCCACCCCTCTTGGGATTTTCAAAATTCAAGGGACTTAGGCTCTGGTGCTTGCTTGTGCTGCTCAACCTGAGCTTCCTCTCCTCAATTGAATTGAACCTCTAGCACAATCCTTGCGCTCTATGAATCTTCACAAATATTTTAGACTTGAAGATTTGCAAAAAATCCTCCTGCACACTCCTTGCACTCGTCTTCCTTAATACTTTCTTAACACTTGGCTAAGTGTTGGCATAATGCACACCTTGCATAGGTCTTATGTGCTTGAGACCTTTTAAGATCACCTGCGCACTCTGTTATCACATAGAATTGCTTGGGTAAAAAATTCTTTAGATTTTTTTATTTTGAGTCATTAGTGTTGTTTTAATTTTTTGGCTTTATCTTTTTCCTATAGTTATTTTTGGGTTTTAACACAAATAAATATTAGTGTTGATGTTAATCTATAATCCTTGGGTTACATCTTGATCATCATGATAAGTTAGACAAGGCATCACCTCTAGTATATTTTATGCCTTGACTATCACCCTGGCATGTCACCTCTTCCATCATGTACACATACCCCTCCACTTTGTCCCTTTACCTGTTAGAAGGTCAAATCATGTTCATTTTGTACGCTGCCATCTCATCAGATAGTTCACAACACATCAAAATTACATTATTCTTTCATCACCATCATTGCGCTTATGAGCCTTGTCATCCAAGATCTTCTTGTTTTCAGCACATATATTTTTAAAAATATAGCCTGGGATTTTGTCATTAAAGCTTTTAACTATTTTTCCAAGATTTCAAATTACTTCTAGCTTGGCACAAACACTGGTGCTTTCAAACAGGCGTTACAAAAATTGTTGCGAACTGGCTCAAGAAAGTGAGTTTGAGGTTGGACCATCTGCAAACAGACTTATTCAATCTCAAGGATATCAGTCTTCAAGTCACATCCACCAGGTTCTCCATGAGTGTTTTTAGCTAAATTGGAGGACATGAAATGATTCATTTTTTTACTTCTTCTCTTAGGTGCTGCAAACTGGTGATCTGCACTGCAAACTTTCCCACTTTCTTGTTTAGCACGTTTCCCAGCCCAATTTCATGATCTCTGAGCCTTATTTATCAAAGTTTTGAACAAACCTTTATTTCAGGCTACCTTTCATATCTCATGTCCAGCTGATTCCGCTTACCTAACTTAGCGCTGTGAATCACCTGTTCTGGTGCTGCAAACTCTGTGAAACAACTTGGCGCTACAAATTCCCTGTCCCAGAAGTTTTTACACAACCCTTTTTAATCAGATTCTCATTTTTAATTTTAATTCTATCTAGTTTGAGATTTAAAATCCATTGGCTTCTAAAGTCATTGTGAATTTTTGCAAGAGGCTAGTGAAGTGATGAACAAGACCTTTTTACAACAAGTTGTTTCCTTATACATTCATGATTTTGTGTAGCCTTCATTCATCTTCCTAACTGTAAGATATATTTCCTTATACCTGGAGGTCAAATAGGTTGATAAACATATTAATCCTTAAGGTTGATAAACATATTAATCCTTATACAGAGCCAGTCCTTTAAGAAAGATCATCCATAAAAACCCTAGTCCTTTGTTTTTTCCTGTTTTTCCTCTTGCGTCATTAAAATTGGTGGCATAAGTTTCTTCATATGAAATCAATGGATACTCCATAACAAAAGAAGTCTCACAAGGGAGGTGGCATTGCGAGGACTGAACCCTATGACATGTAGTTGTTTGTTATTGAACCCTTGATCAAGGAAGTCTTCCAAAGAGTGGGATGTTTTAATTTCTACCAGAAGATGCAGAGGGGGCACCCTGAGGTGGCTAGGGAATTTTCTTTGAATTTTGATGGAACCAAAACCAAAGTTGGGACACTTGAACTTGAGTTATCTGAAGTGACCATACTAGCAACGACTAAAATACCAAATACTGGTGAAAGGTGGCTTAAGGCCATGAACCTAAATGCAACCTTCTCCAACGAATTCCTTAAACCAGAATGTCAGGGAGATAATCTATCAAAAGGAGTGCCTAGGAGCCACATGATTGAAGGTTTTGATAATATGCTAAGGGTAATCCAAAGGTATTTTACTTATGAAGGAAGATTCAACATGATTTATCAGTACCACATAAGACTTCTGCTGCACTTCACAGACTGAGATCTCATGAATCTTACTTTCTATTTGTTTAGAAGCATTGGAAAAATGGCCGACAGAGTCCAAGCTAAGTCCAAGGTAGTTGACACAAGTGTTTTTCAGTCAGGCCTGATTAAAATTCTTGTGATGGAGGAGTTAAAGAAGAAAAACATTGACTGGGAGAAATTCATTTCCTCTGCACACTTTCAATTGAATGTTTCTCCTACTTCACAATCCAAGGTACATAACCCTCTTCAGGTTGATAATACTGTACACACAGAGACCAATAAGAGAATGAAGAGAAAAGGCATTGTTAAAAATGATGAAGCAACTAAGGAATATGAAGGAGAAGGGGGATCTCATTACTCTCCACAAATGGAGGTTTCACGAGAACCAACTCCAGATTCAACAAAAACTCCATCAGCTAAAGCCATAGGCTCAAAAGGAAGGATATTACTTTTCCCTTCACCATCTGTTGCAGTTAAATATAAGGTTAGGAGACCTTTTACTAGATCATAAACAAAGAAGGAAAGTATTGAAAAAGAAGACATAGTGGAAGCTCCCATCAAGAGAAAAGGTAAATTTAAAACTATACCTATTGAGGAGCACATTGAGGTTATAGACATAACCACTCCTCCAGAAAACCCTACCTTTAAAAGGGTGAACATACAACTTAAAGACGCAATAAATGAAATTGCTAATTTGAAAGGAGAAGGGTTGGTTGAAAGGAAAAAGTTGAATGATCTTATGGATATGTATCTAGAAACTATTAACAAGGCTAGGTTTGTAGAAAAAAGGTTTCTGCTTCTCCATAGGTAACTTAAGAATTTATATAGACAAAACAAATATTTACAAGCTCAAATAAGAAAACTTAAACTTGAGTTGCAACCTTTTAAGGAAGAACTAGCCAAGAGGAGTTTGGATGTGTTAGCCCACGTAGCCATAAGGAGGAATTACAGGCTAGGAAAGTAATGGATGGAATGCCTTAAACAATTTTAGTTTTGGAAAATGTTTGTTTTTTGCATTTTTGATATTTTGATGAGGTATGATGCCTATGATCAAGTTTTTCACTCATACACCAAATAATGAGTTTTTACTGGCATCTCTAGCTCTAAAGATGGTTTTTGGATGTTTTGGGGCTCTATTAGATGTATTCAAAAACTAAAGGAAAGTTCACAATGCCTGGAGCTACTAACTGGTTTCTACAGTCAAGCGTTGTGAACTCTACTACAAATTGATCGATACAATTAGCACTACAAAATATGTTGTGAACTTATGTTTTGGAGATTTCAAGAGGATCAATGATTTCCAGATGGATAGAGAAGCATGGGATAACTGCTTGGGGGTTCGTTTAACGTTGGAGGGACACATGGAAAGAAGAAGAATGCGCTCAAAGGACACTTCATCATGCAATATTAAGGATGTTAGGATAGTTTCGAGCATTAGCCTTATTTGTAGTAGTTTGTTATTTTCAACTTGTACAACTATAATTGCTTTAGTTTCTGATGGGAGAATCCTATGCTAGAGGATGGAATTTGAATTATAATGCTATCATTCACTATCTAGGATATAAAACATGCATTATAAGTCATTGTAGAGGTTCAAATGGTTGATGTAAGACTATTTTCAGTAATATTGATGGAACAAAGCCTGCTCTGGTTTTATGTGTCAAACTTGATGAATTTTTGTCTAATGGAAGTCGATTTCTTTCCAGCCATCTTGTTTCTTTCTTACTCTGAAATTTACTGTCATTGAATGATTCAAATGATTTTTTATAGCTGTATTGCAATGAATGTTTGATTGTGATGTTGTTATAACATTTCTCAGAGTTTAATCTTTGAATTAAGAAGTTCTTGTATCTAAAGTTTTTCCTTCATTTGTATATTGGTAAAGCCTGATGCTAGTGGTAGAATTACTTCATTTTTCTCACTAAAGTCTTCCTTATATCCACTTTAATCCTTAAAACCTTAATCCAAGTTAGACAAGACCTCTTTTGCTGATGCATCTTATCTAGAATTCCCCACGGTTTAACATTGTTGGGCTCAGTTTTATCCATTTGAAACTTTATTTAAAACTTACCTTATAAACCAACTGATGGGTACTTGTAAGTTTTAAACCTGTGAATTAAAGCAATGCATATAGATTCTTAAGAAAAACATAAATTAATCAATGGCTCATACACATAGTACACATAGATTTATACCGAAAACCCTCAACTGGGGAAAACCTCTCTTATATTCATTATATCGAATTTCACCATTCACCATACAATATATACAATGTTTTTAGGTATTCCGTAGATACCAAAACCTTAATCCCTTAATATGGGACTAATTTAGAAAAACGCTAAAAATAGCAAAAACCGCCCCCAAAAAAAGTTTGAGGCACTGCCCCGGGCTACCACTCGGTGCCAAACATTGCGCGTAATTAGGGGGGCCATAACCGCGCCCTCTTGGGACCCCCCTAGGAAGCTCCCAACACACACGACACAGAGGACACTACTAGAGGGATCACCAGACACAATTGTCGAATCTGACGTGCCCACACACACACATGCAAATAATATAACACATACCCAACAGTACTGAGCTTGCACTTTAGCAGTCAAAGTGTAACTTTCAGTGCTAACATTCTTGGCGATGTTGCCAGGAATGGATTGAAAACATTTCCCTGGGATTGAACGACAAATAAATATTGATTCTGAGGGTGCATAGTAATCAATACATTAAAGAATGCAGTTTGCACCTGGCGACTCCATTGTTTTAGTTATGGATCCCAAATGCAGACACACGAGGTCTACCCCACATTTACCTTTGGCTACACCTGCAACTGACCCAGAGAAGATCAACAAGAAAGGAAAATTTTCTCAGGAAGTCGTTTCAGCTGCTGTTTCAGGTACTACTGGAAATTTTCTTGATTCTACTTTTAAAACACCAATAGTTGTATCTAGTGCTCCTATTTTGCCTTTGTTGAAACTCCTAGAAATTTAAATCTTGAAGATTTCCATATAGAATATTCCTCTTTTTCTCCCTGCTTGAAAGAAGAACGTTTTGAAAGTTTTGAAGTTATTTCCTCACCTAATTTTGTAAGTTGGTTCAGACTTGAGAGCTTAGAGGATTTTCCTACCCTAGGTTCTCCTTATCCTCCCTCTCTTAAACTTGTTGTGACCAAAGAAGAAAGAACCTCAGTTCCCTTGGAATTTCCACCATCCTCTTCCAAGACTCATTCTCTCCTTGTTAAAAGTAAAACTTCCCCATCCTATACTCCTCCTTCTCCCAAGCTACAAAACATCTAGATTGTAGTTGTACCAATCAAGACCCAGTCTCCTAGAATTTATAATCCTCCTCTTCATAATCCAATGGCAGGTGCAAACCTTCCTAGAAATAGGATGGATGCCATAGTGGCTGCTAGGTATGCTCCTCTTGTGTTTCCTCAGCCTATGAATTCTCTCCCAGTTGGAGACTATCTTAAGTACATGTCCAAGCTTACAAGAGAAGAGGACATAACTGCATAGGAGCACCTTGTAGATTTTTATAGCTATGATGACAATCTTAATATTGAAAATGAGGATGTTTGGATGAGAGTTTTTGTACAAAGCCTTGATGGTGAGGCTAAGAAATTGTTTAGGGGTCTAACCCCCAGATCAATTGTTGAAATTGAAGCCTTGGACGATGCCTTTCTAAGGAATTGGGGTGATAAGAAATATTTATTGTATTATATTACAGAGTTTGGGTCACTCAAGAGAAAAGAAGGGGAATCTGTTTCAAAATTTTCAAAGAGATTTAATAAAATGTACGATAAAATTTCCACAGAGATTAAACCTAATGAAACCTCTACCAAGATAATCTATGCCAGTGCATTTGACCCTGAATTTTGCCTCATGTTGAGAGAAGGGAGATCTACCTCATTAGCTCATATGACAGATGCAACCTTAAAGGTAGAATCAAACATATTGGCAGTTGATAAGCTCAGAGGAAAATCTGATAGAGATAGGAGAAAAAATAGAGTTGAAGCTTCAACATCTGATTCTTCTGGTGTTAACCCTAAGGTAGATGAACTAACAAAGCTGGTTAAATCACTTTTTTCTTAAATGGAAAAAATGAAGCTTGAGGGAAGATCGAATAACAGAAACACATAAGATACTAGTAACAAAGGAAATTTCAGAAGACAAAATAATGCCCCTCAGATCCTTCAAAGAGATCAGAGAAATAGGGATGACCAAAAAGTTCATACCCCTATTCAAAATAACATGGTTGATGATGAAGTAGGAGAGGATGAAGAAACAAATCCAAAATTTCAATGTTTGGGTGATACCTCCCCATCCCCTCATCTAACTCAGTCTGCATATGAAGAGTCTCTTATGGACAGTCAGTTGAATGAATTGAGTAAAGGGGAGAAAACTAATGAAAACCAAAATAAATACAACTTGAGGTCAAAAAATAAGGATGGAAATCCTAGTACATTTGATCAACCCAAGAAAATAAAAAATTCTGCTAAAGCTGTGGCTTCTAGCAACAAGGAAAAAGAGGAACAAAACCATCAAACAATGATTAAGGCCCATGTTCCAGAAATTAAGGAGATTATGAAATCTCCCTCTTCCTTCAGTTTTGAGAATGAAATTCAAAAGATAAAAATTCCAATGCCATTTTTAGAACTGATTAAAAATGAAGAGTTTAAAAGATACCTTTCTAAGATGTTGCAACCTGAATCTTCCTCCAATTCCATAGACTCAGTGAACTTACAAGATGAAAAAACAGTAGTCATATTGGGACCTTTGGTAGAAGATAGGGATGACTCTTCTCCTCCCTTTTACACATCATTTAATACTCATGATAAAGTTTTTCACAACTTCTTGATGGACTCACGTGCATCTCATAACCTTATGTCTAAAACTGTCATGGATGAGCTAGGTCTAGAAATTACTAAAACCTATCATGACCTATACTCATTTGACTCCAGGAAAGTGAAATGCCTTGGAGTGATAAAAGAACTAATTGTTACCTTGTTTCAACTACCCATGAAGAGTGTGGTCATAGATATTGTAGTGGATGATGTCCCCCCTAAGTTTGGGATGCTATTGTCAAGATATTGGATTAATATACTAGGGGGAACTTTGCAGATGGACCTTTCATATGCCACTATTCTTGTGTTTGGAGGAGAGCACATAAGGCTTTACAGGGAAGCATAACTATCTTACATCATCAATGATGAAGCTAATCCTACAAACCATGCAATTTATGCATTTGACATTGATCTAGGATCCAGTATCCTACAACTCATTGATGCTCCTCAATCACCCATTGAAATAAGAAAACAACCTATTAAAACTTGTGAGAAACCTCCTCAAGATACCCCAATTTGGAAGATGTTTTTTGATGGGGTCTCTTTTAAAGAAATTGCTGGTGCTGGTGTTGGAATGGTTTTTGAACCCCAACTCAGGAAATCATATCCTTTTCTTATAAACTAGAATTTGAAACCACAAATAATGTTGCAAAGTCCGAGGCTCTTTTCTTGGGTTTGAGGGCTACTAACGATATGAAGATTGAGGAGTTAGCAGTTTTTTGAGATGCTGAACTAATTGTGCACCAGGTTAAAAATTTGTATCAAGAAAAACATCCCAGATTGAGGACTTACATAAATGAAATTTGGGATCTTATTGACAATTTTTTCTTAGCTTTTAACATCTCTTTTGTTCCAAGGGAAGAGAATGACATGGAAAATTGTTTGGTTGTTTCTACAAGTAACTTTAAGATCCATTTGCCCCCCAAGCTCAAGTATTATGTGGAAGTAAAGTATAGACCCTCTATACCTGACAATGCAAAACATTGAAAGGTCTTTGAGGATGATCTTGAGATTAAGCGATTTCTGGAAACAATGGAAGAGTTTTCTTCTCTTCACATTGATCAAGATGAAGATGATATAAAAGGCCCTCATGCTGATATTTTCCTCAACCAAATTACAGACCACAAGATTGTCCAATTGCCCAATAACCATATTCCCAAAGGATTGGTTCCTTTGGAGGGATTATTTCACATAAATGATGTGGTTGTGAAGGTTAAAGGTTCAAATGAAGAAGCTAATGTGACATAATGCAATTTCGGTACATAGGAAAATCCCAAGTATGTCAAGTTGTCTAGCAGTTTATCAAAGGAACAAAGGTATGAGTATGTAAAGTTATTAAAGGATTTTTTTGATGTATTTTCTTGGAAATATGAAGATCTACAAACTTATGATACAAGCATCATTGAACATAAAATCCCTTTGAAAGATGAGACCAAGCCATTTAGGAATAAACTAAGATAGATAAATCCCATGTTGCGGGCTATTATGGAAAAGGAAGTCAAGAAGCCACTTGATGCTAAGATCATCATACCTTTAAGGTACTCTGAGTGGGTGGCCAACTTAGTCCCTGTGAGGAAAAATAATGGTGAAATTAGACTTTGTGTTGATTTCAGGAATTTAAACAGAAGTTCCAAGAAAGATAATTATGCCTTGCCTAAGATGGAACATATTTTGCAGAGGGTGACTGGTTCAACAAGGATTTCCATGATTGATGGCTTATTAGGCTACAATCAGATCTCTGTTCTACCTGAAGATAGAGAGAAAACAAATTTCACTAATCCTTGGGGCACATTTATGTATACTAAAATTCCCTTTAGTCTAATGAATGCAAAAGAAACCTTCCAACGAGCAATGGATATTGCCTTAATTGGGGAAAAGGACAAATTTGTGGTCATCTATCTAGATGACATTACAATGTTCTCAAGGTCTTAAGGAACATTATCATCATTTGAAATGTAGAAAGTTTGGGTTGTCTCTTAATCCTAAGAAGTCTTTGTTTTCTCTGAAAGAAGGCAAGTTGTTGGGACACATTGTCTCAATAGAAGGGGTAAGGATTGATCCAAGAAGAGTAGAGGCCATCAAGACTCTATCTCTTCCTAGGTCCAAGAAGGAGATCCAATATTTCTTGGGTAAAATATTTTTTTTTTAGAAGATTCATCTCTAACTTTGTTGAATTGGTTAAGTTTATCACATCTATGCTTAGGAATGGAAATGAGGTGAAATGGACTGTTGAAGCTTGAAATTGTTTTGATCAAATCAAACAAGCATTGACGGAGGCAACTGTTCTCATCATTCCTAATTATTCAAAGGAATTTCTAATATTTTCTTTTGCCTCACCTGGCACATTGGTTGTTGTCCTTCTTTAGAAAAACACAGATGAGATGGAGCATCCCATTTGCTTTTTCATTAGGGAATTAAGGGATGCATAGGTGAGGTATGATATTATTGAAAAGTAGGCTTATGCTTCGGTTAAATCCCTTAAAGACTTCAGGGTATATATTTTTCATTCTAGGATTATTGCCTATGTCCCATCAGCTTCTCTGAAGGAAATAATTGTCCAACCTAACATAGATGGAAAGAGGAGCAAGTGGATTGCCAAAATTCTGGAGTTTGACCTTGAAATGAAGCCTACTAAGTTGGTGAAAGGGCAAGGTTTAGCTAGATTGCTGGTTGAATCAAATTGCAAAGCACTGGGGGTTAATTTCATGAACCTAAAATCTGAAAGACAACAAATTGATATCCTTGATAATAGCTCACATATCAGTCCAAACTTGGCAGAATGCACATGGTACAAAGACATTATTCATTTATGCAAAAGTTGCATCCTCTTGATGGTTTGGAGAAGAACAAGGTGAGAGATTTGAAACTAAAAGCAATCAGATGTTTTCTCATTGATCACATGCTGTATTGGAAAGATCCTAGAGGGGTTCTCTTGAGATGTTTAGATCCTATAGGGTTCTATAGGGGTATTTTTGGCCTAGCCTTTTTATTGATGTTTGTGCAAATATTAGGGCATGTGATAAATGTAATAAATTTTTAGGAAAGTAATAACTGAAATCTTTGCCTTTGAAGCCTGTAGTGGTTTCTGGTCCTTTCCAACAATGGGGACTTGACTTCATTTGGGAAATTCATCCAGCTTCAAGTGGTCAACATAGATGGATTTTGACTAAAACTGACTATTTCACCAAGTGGATAGAAGCCATTTCTACAAGGAGTGCCACACACAAGGTAATTACTGGATTTCTTGAATATATTATGTCAGGGTTTGGTTTCCCAAGAAAGATTGTTACTTGTAATGCTACTTCCTTCAAAGATGAACCATTGGTGAAATTTTGTGAGAAGTATGGGATTCAACTAGTTCATTCTACCCCTTATTACCCCCAAGGCAATGGTTTAGAAAAATATTCTAACAAGAGCCTTGCAAAGATTATTAAGAAGCTACTAGGGGACAAAAATAAATCACGGGACTCAAAGATGAAATTTTCCCCATGGGAAGATGGAGTCACTACAAAGAGATCACTTGGCATTTCCTCCTTTCAACTTGTTTATGGGATTGAAGCTATTTTTCCTACTCAGCTTGCCTTGCCTGTGGAAAATTTCCTTTATGATCAACAAGGATAATCAGATGATATGGTCAGAAGGATGCATCAACTAATAGAAGTACAACATACCATGGAGCAACTCCTTGATAAAGCACAAAGCCATCAACAGAAGATCAAACAAGATTTTTACAAGAAGGTAACCAAAGAAGATTTCCAGCTGGGAGATCTGGTGCTCAAGTGGGATGCACAAAGGCAAGACAAAGGAAAACATGGTAAATTCTAAGCCTTGTGGATCGGTCCTTTCAAGATTTTTGAAGTTTTTCAAAATAACACTTATAAATTGTAGAACTTGGAAGACTCTGAAATTTATGGTGCCCCAGTTACTGGGCACTTTCTGAAGAATCATTTTTCTTAAAGGCATGACTGGCTTTCCCTTCCATTGTAAATATCATTTTTTTGTTTTGTTTATTTTAATAAAACGACCCCATAACCCTAGCATAAGTCACTAAACTGCTTGTTCTTGGTAGCTCATGAGGAGCATGCCATCCCCTATGGAGCCAATGTTATCACATAGAATTTCTTGGGTCAAAAAGTCTTTATATTTTTTTATTTTGAGTCATTAGTGTTGTTTTAATTTTTTGGCTTTATCTTTTTCCTATAGTCATTTTTGGGTTTTAACACAAATAAAGACTACTGTTGATGTTGATCTATAATCTTTGGGTTACATCTTGATCATCATGATAGGTTGGACAAGCCATCACCTTTAGTATCTTTTATGCCTCGACTACCACCCTAACATGTCACCTCTTCCATCATGTACCCAGACCCCTCCACTTTGTCCCTTTACCCGTTAGAATGTCAAACCGTATTCATTTTGTACGCTTCCATCTCATCAGATAGTTCACAGCGCATCCAAAGTACATTATGATTTCATCACCATCATTGTGCTCACGAGCCTAGTCATCCAAGATCTCCTTGTTTTTAACACTTATATTTTAAAAAATATAACCTGGGATTTCGTCATTAAAGCTTTTAACTATTTTTCCAAGCTTTCAAATTACTTCTAGCTCAACACTGCAAACACTGGTGCTTTTAGATAGGTGCTACAAAAATTGATGCGAACTGGCTCAAGAAAATGAGTTGGAGGTTAGACCATCCATAAACAGACTTATTCAATCTCAAGGATATCAGTCTTCAAGTCACAACCACCAGGTTCTCCCTGAGTGATTTTAGCTAAATTGGAGGACAATAAATGACTTGTTTTGTTATTTCTTCTCTTGGGCGCTGCAAATTGGTGATCTGCGCTGAAAAATTTCCCAGTTTCATGGTTAGCACTTTTCCCAACCCAATTGCATGATATCTGAGCCTTATTTATCAAATTTTTAAACAAACCTTTGTTTCAGGCTACCTTTCATATCTCATGTCTAGTTGATTCCTCATACCTAACTTAGCATTGTGAACCCCCTATTCTGGCGCTGCAAACTCTGTGCAACAACTTAGCACTATGAATCCCCTATTGGTGATCTGCGCTGCAAACTTTCCCACTTTCCTGGTCAACACGTTTCCCAACCCAATTGCATGATATCTGAGCCTTATTTATCAAATTTTTAAACATAACTTTGTTTCAGGCTACCTTTCATATCTCATGTCTAGCTGATTCCTCATACCTAACTTAACGTTGTGAACCCCCTGTTCTGGTGCTGCAAACTCTGTGCAACAACTTAGCACTATGAATCCCCTGTCCTAGAAGTTTTTACACAACCCTTTTTCATCAAATTCTCATTTTTAATTTTAATTCTATCTAGTTTGAGATTTAAAAGTTGTTGGCTTCTGAAGTCATTGTAAATTTTTGCAAGAAGATAATGAAATAATGAACAAGACCTTTTTAGAACAAGTTGTTTCCTTATACATTCATGATTCTGTGCAGCCTTCCTTCATCTCCCTGACTGTAAGCTATCTTTCCTTATACCTGGAGGTCAAATAGGATGATAAACATATTAATACTCATACAGGGCTAGTCCTTTAAGAAAGATCATCCATCAAAACCCTAGTCCTCTGTTTTCTCATGTTTTTCCTCTTGCATCATTAAAATTGTTGGTAAAAGTTTCTTCATATGAAATCAATGGATACTCTACAAAAAAATAAGGCTCACAAGGGAGGTGGCGTTGTGAGGACTGAACCCTATGACATGCAGTTGTTTGTTGCTGAACCCCTGATCAAGGAAGTCCTCCAAAGAGTGGAATGTTTTAATTTCTGTCAGAAGATGCAGAGGGGGCACCTTGAGGTGGCTAGGGAATTTTCTTTGAAGTTTGATGGAATCAAAATCAAATTTGGGACACTTGAAATTGAGGTATATGAAATGACCATAGCAGTAGCTACTGAAATACCAAATACTGGTGAAAGGTGGTTTAAGGCCATGAACCTAAATGCAACCTTCTCCAAAGAATTCCTTAAAGCAGAATGTCAGGGAGATAATTTATCAAAACAAGTGCCTAGGAGCCACATCATTGAAGGTTTTGATAAGATGCTAAGGGTAATCCAAAGGTATTTTACTTGTGAAGGAAGATTCAACATGATTTATCAGTACCACATAATACTTATGCTGCACTTCATAGACAAATATCTCATGAATCTTCCTTTTTATTTGTTTAGAAGCATTGGAAAAATGGCTGACATTGTCCATGATAAGTCCAAGGCAGTTTACACAAGTGTTTTTTACTCAGGGATGATTAAAATGTTTGTGATGGAGGAGTTAAAGAATAAAAACATTGACTGGGAGCAGTTCATTACCTCTGCACACTTTCAATTGAATGTTTCTCCTACTCCACAATCCAAGGTACAAAGCCCTCTCCAGGTTGATAGTATTATACACACAGATACCAACAAGAAGAGGAAGAGTAAAGGCATTGTTAAAAATGATGAAGCAACTAAGGAACACGAAGGAGAAGGGGGGCCTCATTACTCTCCACAAAGAAAGGTTTCACCAAAACCATCTCTAGAGTCAGTAGGAACTCCATCAACTAAAGCCACATGCCCGAAAGGAAGGAGGTTACTTTTCCCTTCACCATTTGTTGCAGTTAAAGCTAAGGTTAGGAGACCTTTTACTAGATCATCAACAAACAAGGAAAGTATTGAAAAAGAAGATATAGTGGAAGCTCCCATCAAAAGAAAAGGTAAAGGTAAAATTGTACCTATTGAGGAGCACATTGAGGTTATAGACATTACCACTCCTCTAGAAAACCCTACCTTTAAAAGGATGAATAGACAACTTAAAGAGGCCATAAATGAAATTGTTAATTTGAAAGGAGAAGGGTAGGTTGAAAGGAAAAAGTTGAATGATATTATGGATATGTATCTGGAAACTATTGACAAGGCCAGGTTTGTAGAAAAAAGGTTTCTGCCTCTCCATAGGCAAATTAAGAATTTATACAGACAAAACAAAGATTTACAAGCTCAGATCAGAAAACTTAAACTGGAGATGCAACCTTTTAAGGAAGAACTAGCTAAGAGGAATTTGGAAGTGTTAGCCCAGGTAGCCACAAGGAGGAGTTCGAGGCTCAGAAAGTAATGGATGAAATGCCTTAAAAAATTTCAGTTTTGGAAAATGTTTGTTTCTTGCATTTTTTAGATTTTGATGAGGTATGCTGCCTATGATCAAGTTTTTCACTCATACACCAGATAATGAGTTTTTACATGCATCTCTAGCTCTAAAGATGGTTTTTATATGTTTTGGGGCTCTATTAGATGTATTCTTTAGCTACAGGAAATTTTGCAGTGCTTGGTGTTGTGAACTGGTTTCTACAGTCAAGCACTGTGAACTTCATTACGAACTCTGCTGTGAATTGATCGATATAGTTAGCACTACAAAATATGCTGCAAACTTATGTTTTGGAGATTTCAAGAGGATCAATGATTGCCAGATGGCTAGATAAGCATGTGATAGCTGCTTGGGGGTTAGTTTAAATCTGGAGGGACCCCTGGCAAGAAGAGGAATGCGCTCAAAGGACACATCATCATGCAAAATTAAGGATGTTAGGATAGTTGCCAACATTATCCTTATTTGTAACAGTTTGTTATTTTCAACTTGTACAACTGTAATTACTTCAATTTATGATGGGAGAATCCTATTCTAGAGGATGGAATTCACATTATAATGCTATCATACACTATCTAGGCTATAAAACATGCATTAGAAGTCATTGTAGAGGTTCGAATGGTTGATGTAAGATTCTTTTCAGTAATATTGATGTAACAGAGCTTGCTTTGGTTTTATGTGTCAAACTTGATGATTTTTTGTCTAATGGAAGTTAGTTTCTTTCCTACCATCTTGTTTCTTTCTTACTATGAAAGTTACTATCAGTGAATGATTCAAATGATGTTTTATAGTTGTATTGCAGTGAAGGTTTGATTGTGATGTTGTTATAACGTTTCTCAGAGTTTAAGCTTTGATTTAAGAAGTTCTTCTATCTAAAGCTTTTCCTTCATTTGTCTAATGGTAAATCTTGATGCTAGTGGTAGATTTACTTCATTTTTCTCACTAAACTCTTCCTTCTATCCACATTAATCCTTAAAACCCTGATCCAAGTTAGACAAGACCTCTTTTGCAGATGCATCTTATCTAGAATTCCCCGTGGTTTAACATTGTTGGGCTGAGTTTTATCCATTTGACACCTTATTTTAAAACTTACCTTATAAACCTATTGATGGATACTGAGATTGCACTTTAGCAGTCAAAGTGTAACTTTCAATGCTAACACACTCCTTGCATTATTCCTCAAAGTATTCAGTAACTCTAAGGTGCTGTCTTGCACAGATTTTCAAAGTGTTCAACAACTCTGATGTGCACTCCTTGCACTATTCCTTCTGAGCTTAAAATTTGTTCTGGTTTTTCCACCTAGCAGACTCTACCTGAAATCGAAATAGAGTTCAAACACACTCCTTACACTAGCTTCACAGAGTTTTCAACACTCTGGTGTGCACTCCTTGCACTTTCCTTAAGAGCCCAAAACACCGAGGAAACTCACAAAGATAGAGAAGTCTATCTAAACCTGTAAAGGAAATATACATGCACTAACAACATACATAAAAACACAGTAAATTCATTCAAAAACATTCAAAAAACCACACAGTAACTCATATGCAGGGAAATCTACTCTTTGTATTAATTTGGATGTCTCTTTACATAATTTACATGACTGGACTGCAACATAGTCTCAGTTCTCATCCAATAATAGAGAGGGGGGGTGAATCAATAATAGAGAAATGTAATCCTTTTTAACCATAAAATGCAAGTGTTATATCAATGTAGCATTATCATCCAATACCTGTAGAGTAAATAGACAATGAAAAAATGAGCAATCATACACGTACACAGTACACCATTGTTTTTACGTGGAAACCCAAAGCAGGAGAAAACCACATAATGCTTTTTCTTATATGTATTTAAGAATTACATTCAGTGGAAGCACCAACTTCCTTTGTTTTCCAACTGCAACTAGAAGGAGGCTCCAACCCCCTAGTTTCTCAAGCTACAACCTGAGGGAAGCTCTAACTCCCCAATTCTCTAGCTACAACCCCCTATGTTCTCCGGATACAACCAGAAGGTGGATACAACCACCTATCCTTGCCCCATCCAACCACCCTAACGTAGAAGTAGAATGATGGAGCCACTGTCACACTATCACTATGAGATATACTATTGTAAACCTGTACCAATCAACCTATAACAACCTGTACCAATAACATGTGCCAACATGTACCATACATCAACCTGTACCTCAACCTGTACCATAAACAAATGAATCAACCATACACCAAACCTGTACAAATAACCTATCCAAACAACTTGTACTCAACCTGTACCATAAACAAATGGATTAACCATGCACCGAACCTATACAAATAACCTGTCACAATAACTTGTCCAAACAACCTATCACAACAACCTGTCTCATCAATCTTATCAACAAAATCATATCTACTCACCAAGATCAATCACCAATACAACTCTCAACCATATGCACAATATTACCAAGATGTGCATCAACCAAGCATAACACAACAACTCATAATCATCACCAAGATCAATATGTGCTTCTAATAATATACCGAGACAAGTATGCTACATCATCCATAAACCATGTG
>JZKD02S1854873.1:1180926-1200713 GCA_000966675.3 Picea glauca | reverse complement strand
CGTGAGGGCTTTCACCATAAGGGGACCACTTTGGAGTTCATCCATATTTACTTCTTATCAACCATGGCAAAACAATAATGAGTCATATTTACATCAAACAATATTGGGTCCATTATCCAAACCTTTGTGTTACGGGGCTTTCTTCAAGGGTTGACATCAATGACAACCAACCTTAATCAACAGATACAATGCAACCTGATATTCTGTGTTTGCAGGAAAAATACATGGCATTATTAATGCAGAACAAACAATTCCCAAATCACAATTGCATATCAAGTAACATTACACATGGGGTGATGATATTGGTGAAAAAACATGTACCAATTTTGGACCATATACATATCGAAGAAAAGAATGTTGATGTGATGCTTGCAATTTTGTTTTTCCATGAAACATAAGTTGCAATACTGAATCTATATGCTGCTCCCCATGCAACATTCTCCAACATAGTAGATGTTATTTCCAATGCACTGGGCCATTTCCATTTGAACAGACCCATTGTGCTTGTAGGAGACTTCAATATTGACATGCTACAAAATAATGCCATAACACAATAATTGGGAAACTACATGTGCAAATACAGTCTCCGCTTTCTTTTGAACAACAAAAGTCATCTGCAAAACACACTTATTGACCATGTGTGGTCGAATGTGCCCATTCCTCAATACAAAATTTTGATCTTAGACACATATTGGTCTGATCACGATACAATTGGTATTGCACTTGAATTATGAGATATACATCAAACATATTGCAAAGTCATATTTCTATGTTTCAAAGCATATCTGTATAGCTTGTTGCAAAAAATAAAAAATAAAATAAAAATAAAAAATAATCCAGCTTTTTAGTTTTCCCTGATTTGTACACATACTGGTCTAGTCACCATACAGTTCGTGTTGCACTTGAATTACAAAATATACATTATGCATATTGCAGAATCATATTTGTATGCTTCAAACCATATCTGTCTATCTTGTTGCAGAAAATTGAGATATCCAACTTCTTAGTTTTCCCTGGTTTGTAATTGTTGTTGGTCACAATTTTTTTTTTGCGCAATATATATAAATATATATATACACACACACACAAAACAAAAACTTGAATGAACTTAAAAAAAAAAAGGTACATTCTTCTAAAACTATCTGTTACTCTATTCATCTTATTCTATTTTTTTTAGTATATGTACATAGTACTTGCCTTTTTCTTTACATGTTAACTTATGTTCATATCCGTTTTGTTTTGTGATTTTGTTCATAGAAACAAACAGGAAAACTAGACACCGCAAAGAACTCCTAACCAGGAATGTAGAGGAATCCATGCAAAGGTGCATTTTTTCTGCCCGTGTTCCATATTCAATATTTTTTCGTTTACTCTGTCTATATTTGTTGAACTGGTTTGCACCTCTATTTTTTTTTCCTCCTTCGACACTCCATATATTCCTTTGTATTGAATTGTCTTCGTGTGTGTAATACATACTCAATCTTGAGCCTGCCAGTCCTGGAGTCCGTCTATCGATTTGTATATCGCGGAACTCCGAATGCTGTTTGGAGGACACAAAATAATAGAAGTGCAATGTTGAGCCAGCCAACCCGCAAGTCCGCTTGTGAATTTGTGTATCACACAACTATGGGTGCTATTTGCAGAACATGGAACATTAGAGGCCCAATTTAGAGCCCGCCAGCTCGCAAGTCCGCGATCCAAAAAAATGGCTAAGTATGGAATAAGATATTTGTACATGCTCTATAAAATGTCATGTCCATACTTTATAAAAGTGCATATTTAGTATGTATTGCTCGTTTCTCGGAGCCCGCCAACCCTGGAGTCCGTCTGTGAATTTTTATATTGTGAAACTAAATAGAAGTACAATGTTGAGCCAGCCAACTTGCAAGTCCGCTTGTCAATTTGTAAATCGCGCAACTCTGGGTGCTATTTGCAGGACACAGAACATTAGAGGCCCAATTTAGAGCCCGCAAGTCCGCGATCCAATAGAAGTGCAATGCTGAGCCATACAACCCACAAGTCCGCTTGTCAATTTGTATATCGCACAACTTTGGGTGTTATTTGCAGGACACAGAACATTAGAGGTTCAATTTAGAGCCCACCAGCCCTCAAGTCCACCATCCAAAAGAAGTGGCTAAGTATGGAATAAGGGATATGTACATGCTCTATAAAATTTCATGTCCATACTTTATAAAAGTACATATTTAGTATGTATTGCTCGTTTCTCGGAGCCCACTAGCCCTAGAGTCCATCTGCCAATTTGTATATCGCGTAACTCAATAGAAGTACAATGTTGAGCTAGCCAACCTACAAGTCTGCTTGTCAATTTGTATATCGTGAAATTCTGGGTGTTGTTTGTAAGGCGCAGAAAAACAGAGGCCCATTTTTGAACCCTCCAGCCTGAGAACCCGCGATCCAAAAAGTGTACATGCTCTAAAATCTCAGCCAGCCTGCAAGTCCGCTTGTCAATTTGTATATTGTGGAACTCTGGGTGCCATTTGTAGAACACAGAACAATAGAGGCCTATTTTTTGAGCCTGCCAGCCCGAGAACCCGTGATCCGCAAAGTGGCCAAGTATGGAAGGCGATATCCGTACATACTCTATAAAATCTCATGTCTATACTTTATAAAGGTACATATTTAGTTTTCCCTGGTTTGTACACATACTGGTCTGGTTTTCATAGTTCGCGAATTTTATGGCCGCGGGTTCCTTTGTGGGCACCATCCAGCTCTCGTGCCCTGTGTGCGCAGTATACATCTTACGCCCAAAACTTCGGTGATCTACAATTGGACCCGGACTCGAAACTTGCGACTCATTTGATAATTTTCTTTAATGAAATTGTACAATATCAATATTTAGTATTAATAATTTAGTACTTGAAAATAATGTTTTTAGATAATGTTAGATATATAACATATATGTTATATGTTATACATGTAGACAATCGCAATATTGAGCCCACCAGTCATGGACTCTGTCTGTCAATTTGTATATCGCGGAACTTCCAGTGCTGCTTGGAGGACACAGAACAATAGAAGTGCAATGTTGAACGAGCCATCCCAAAGTCCGTCTGTCAATTTGTATATCGCAGAACTTTGGGTGCTATTTTTAGGACACAAAACAATAGAGGCCCAATTTTCAGCCCGCTAGCCAGAGAACCCGCGATCCAAAAAGTGGCTAAGTATGGAATGAGGGATCCATACATGGTCTATAAAATCTCATATCTATACTTTATAAAAGTACATATTTAGTATGGATTACTCGTTCCTCGAAAAATTTCTACGTTCGGAAGTGGCAGATACACGTGTTCAGATTTTTACTTACTTTTATATTGCCAACCCAACCGTCCTCTTGCTTGTTTCATATTGTACATATTACATGTAATATGTATTGCATATTACATGTAATGTGTAATACATATTCAATCTTGAGCTCACCAGTCGTGGAGTCCGTCTGTCAATTTGTATATCGTGGAACTCCGAGTGTTGTTTGGAGGACACAGACCAATAGAAGTGCAATGTTGAGCCATCCAACCCACAAATCCACTTCTCAATTTGTATATCGCACAACTGTGGGTGCTGTTTGCAACACACAAAACAATATAGGCCCAATTTTGAGCCCGCTAGCCCAAGAATCCGCGATCCAAAAAGAGGATATTTTGAGCCTGCCAGCCCGATAACCCACGATACATATTACATGTACTGTGTAATACATATTCAATCTTGAGCCTACCAGTCCTGCAGTCCTTCTATCGATTTGTATATCATGGAACTTCAAATTCTGTTTGGAGGACACAGGACAATAAAAGTGCAATGTTGATCCATCCAACCTACAAGTCCGCGAAAAAAAAAGTGGCTAAGTATGGAATAAGGGATCTGTACATTCTATATAAAATGTCAAGTACATACTTTATAAAAGTACATGTTTACTATGTATTTCTCGTTTCTCGGAGCCCGCCAGTGCTGGAGTCCGTCTGCCAATTTCTATATCACAAAACTCAATAGAAGTACAATGTTGAGCCAGCCAGCCCGCAAGTCCGCTTGTCAATTTGTATATTGTGGAATTCTTGGTGCTATTTGTAAAGCACAGAACCATAGAGGCCCGTGTTTTATCCCACCAGCCCGAGAACCCACGATCCAAAAGCTGTACATGCTCTATAAAATATTGGCCAGCCCAGAAGTCCGCCTGTCAATTTGTATATCGTGGAACCCTGGGTGCTATTTGTAGGACACAGAACAATAGAGGCCTATTTTTTGAGCACGCCAGCCCGGGAACCCGCGATCCACAAAGTGGCAAAGTATGGAATGTGATATCCGTACATGCTCTATAAAATCTCATGTCCATACTTTATAAAGGTACATATTTAGTTTTCCTTGGTTTGTACACATATTGGTCTGGTCACCACACAGTTGGTGTTGCACATGAATTATGAAATATACACCACGAGTTTGACCGAGCGCTTTCATTTCCTTAGCCAATTTTATGCCCGCGGGTTCTCGGCTATGCGTTATCAAACTCTCATTCCCCGTGTTCCAAGTGTACATCTTGCATACAAAACTTGGGTAATCCATGTCTATGCTCGCGGGTTCCCAGACGACAGAGTGACAAATTTCATGTCCATCTATATCTCTACATCACGAGTCCAACCGACTGCCATTCATTTTCATAGTTCACAAATTTTATGGCCATAGGTTCCTTTGTGGGCGCCATCCAGCTCTCATGCCCCGTGTACGTGGTATACATCTTGCACCCAAAACTTTGGTGATATACAATTGGACTCGGACTCAAAGATTGCGACTCATTTTATAATTTTGTTTAATTAAATTGTACAATATCAATATTTAATATTCATAATTTACTACTTGAAAAAATTGTTTTTAGATAATGTTAGATATACAACATATATGTTATATGTTATACATGCAGACAATCGCAATCTTGAGCCCGCTAGTCCTAGAGTCCGTCTGTCAAATTGTATATCGCGGAACTTTGGGTGCTTTTTGTAGGACACAGAACAATAGAGGCCCAATTTTGAGCTCGCCAACCCAAGAACTATCTCTACATCATGAGTCCAACCGACCACCATTCATTTCCATAGTTCGCGAATTTTATGGCCGCGGGTTCCTTTGTGGGTGCCATCCAGCTCTCATGCCCTGTGTGCGCGGTATACATCTTGCGCCTGAAACTTCGGTGATCTACAATTGTACCCGGACTTGAAGCTTGCGACTCATTTGATAATTTTGTTTAATTAAATTGTACAATATCAATATTTAATACTCATAATTTAGTACTTGAAAATAATGTTTTTAGATAATGTTAGATATATAACATATATGTTATATGTTATACATGTAGACAATTGCAATCCTGAACCCGCCAATCATGGAGTTCGTCTATGAATTTGTATATAGCGGAACTCTGGGTGCTATTTGTAGGACACAAAACAATAAAGGCCCAATTTTGAGCCCGCCAGCCCGAGAACTCGCGATCCAAAAAGTGGCTAAGTATGGAAGCCCGTCTGTCAATTTGTATATCGTGGAACTACAAGTGTTGTTTGGAGGACATGGAACAATAGAAGTGCAATGTTGAGCTAGCCAATTAAATTGTACAATATCAATATTTAATATTAATAATATAGTATTGAAAATAATGTTTTAAGATAATGTTGGATAGTTGATAGGGATCACCATCTGTAAACAATTGCAATCCTAGGCCTTCCATCCCTAGAGTCCGTCTGTCAATTTGTATATCGCGGAACTCCGAGTGTTGTTTGGAGGACATAGAACAATAGAAGTGCAATGTTGAGCCCGCAAGTCTGCTTCTCAATTTGTCTATCGCGGAAGTTTGGGTACTATTTGCAAGCCACGGAGCAATAAAGGCTCAATTTTGAGCCCGCCAACCCAAGAACCCCCGATCCAAAGAGTGTACATGCTCTATAAAATCTCATCCACCCCGAAAGTCTACCTGTCCATTTGTATATTGCGGAACTCTGGGTGTTGTTTGTAGGACACGACTATTCGTCCTTATCTCTACTGAGAATTGAAATGTCATTCGCCGAACTTCGCGTTGGCCCCTTCACGAAATATTCAAACCCAAATTCCGAAAACGAGCCTGATCGACATTTCCCTATTCCATACTTAGCCACTTTCCTGCAATTATGCAAATATACAAACCGTTCGCTGAACTGCACCATCATGCCCTCTTCCGTTTTACGTGTTTTGCAGTAAAAAATTCCGACTCATGCAATTTCACCGTTGGACACTCACATGTCCTCATTATCTCCTGTAAACTTATTTTGAATCCCGTTCGACCGCTTTTCAAACTTGGCCATTCCTTCCTTGTTTTCTCTTCCCCGTCTCTGTCACCTTCGCACCTACCTATAATAAAAAATAATGTATATATATGTGTGTGTCCTGTTTCTAAATCTTTAATGCTAACAACTCATCATGCAGGGACCGTGTAAATTGTCAATGATGGGCAAAAGGCTCGAGAAGATCTGCCATTAATGCGCATTAAACCAATATTTGCGGAGGCTTTTGTTATCCCTTCCGAGTGTTAATTTCAAATACCATGGAATTTCATTCGCACGTCGCTAGCTTGGTTCGTTCACGAAACCTCCAATCCTTAAATGTTCTTCGTTGTAACCACCACCTTCGCACTTCCAAGTATGCAATAATTAAGCTTTACTTATAACAACTCACCATACAACACACATAGAGATTGTCATTAATGAGCGAAGAGCTCGAGGAGATTTTCCATTTGCACGCATTGAACCAACATTTCTGGGGGGTTATATTATCCCCTCCATTTGTTCATTTCAAGCAGCGTCTAGAGCAAACAAATGCTTTCATAAACTACTGACAACAACTCGACAACAGTTCTGTATAGATACAATGAACATCTTCGGGCCCAAGGACCAGAACCACCACAGTAATAAATCATCGCTCCAATGACCTGCCACAGTAACAAAGAAACCCAAAGTTCTTCAAACAGACAAGGTTCATCCTAAAATTGATAGTTCTCACAAGCTTCCCGTGCAGAAGAAGGGAAAAACAATTGTAGGGCAGGCGGAGGAGCCCAAAATTGAGAGTGAGAACATGGAACTTGAAACTGATATGGACAACCTATTTTTCAACCTTGATCAGCCGGGAGACGTGATTCACCATAGCTACCCAATGGACATAGTTGATACCAAAATTTTTGACGAAGATGAATCTTTCGTATTCTAGAGTGTTGTTTTTGAAAGCGAATCTCAAAAATTAATTATTCAAAAGAGAGACCTAGAAAATAAGAAAAGAAAACATCGTTCAGAAGTTGATCTTGCCAATATGCAGCCGTCCCAAATCTTTGGACTTCATAGAGAAACCAAATATGCTCTTCATGATTCCATTGGAGTCATTGAGGCCGAGAATGCCAGACTAAAGGACCGGATCAAGGAATTAGAGGAAGCTTTGATTCCTATGCCATTGTTTGGTAGTCCTTTGGCAATAGCCATGCCTACGACTCCCTGCAACAAAGCTAAAAGGATCCTCCAGCTTCCTCACATCGTGTAGAGGATATGTGGAGAAAAATATCAAGAAAATAATGGAACTGATTACTAAGACCTGGGAAACATCACAAAATATGGATTCCCTGGGAAGAAGGGCACATAACTTGCTCGAACTTCTACAGACGGATTTAAAAAATGAAGAAACTTTCTATTTGGACATGGTCATCCCTTTTTCCTTTCATGTCAACAACATGGCAGAGACGACAAGAAGAAAACATGATCTCCCCTCCAAAAATGGGCTCACTCAATTAGAAGCATGCTGGAAAGAGAAGGTGAAGAACTTGTATCTCATCATCCAATCATGTGAGAAAACAATATCAAAGAAAGAAACATTATTCAAAAATCTCACCAAAATAGACTTAGCCGGAAGGACCAACGAGTTCCAAGACCCCAGCTTAATAGTCAACTCGTTGGTGTTAACCAAGCAAGCTTTCGATAAACAAGTTGATAATTTTAAGGCGTTGTCTTTACAAAAATTTTACAGGATTCTTGAATATGGTGAAGATCACGTGTACAACTGGCTAGTCCGCTATTCGACACATAATTGAGACATTCATCAGGCTCTGTGCAATATTTCTATTGATCTAAGCGAATTAGAAAATGAACTTTTCAACATAAAAATCCGGAATGACATCAACGTCGCCCCCTTGAGAAGCTACATTGAAGAATTCGTCGAAACAAACTTGAAGCAGGTCGCCGACAAAAGCCAACAAGAAAAGGAATCAATAAGAAAATAGAAAAAATACTTATATGTACCATCGCTATAAGTCCTTTGTTTATCAATCTAGTTATTCAAGCAGGTCGGCGACGAAAACCAACAGGAAAAGGCATAAGCAAGAAAATAGCAAAAATACTTATATGTACCATTGTTGTAAGTCTATCCTGATCCTCGTTTGTTTATCAATCTAGTTATTCCACCTTTTCTGAATAGAAATATCTATCCAAAGACTGATATCTTCCCATTTCTTATTTTCAGGTATTACACTCTACCATCTCCCACTTCTTCTTTCCACAGTCCTATTTCTTGTACATATTTCTCTTATGGTCTGCGGGAGCCCCAATCCCAGTCTATATGACAAACACATTTAACTTTCCAGGAATATGTAACAAATTATTATTTTTTGATATATTCCAAATAAAACTATTTTTTTGTCTTCTTTTATATTTATGTGCTCCTAGATTTTTATCTGCAGCTATGCTGGGGGTCAATACATTCTATTTATTTTATTTCAATTGTCTTTTTTTCTGATGCATATCTTTTTCTGCTTGGTCATTTTCAAAATTAAATTTGAGATAAATATTTCTTTACGTACACTTCAAGTGCACCATGTTTCTTTGTCTACTCGAGACCCTACGCTGGCAGTTCTCCCTATGCCTCACTCCAATCCTCTCCTTACCTGATCTACTCCTTAGAGTATGATTTTCCTTACTCGCTACCACCTTATGGTTGCAATATTGTCTATTGGTCCTCTTCTTATAACGTTCCCTCATTTGCGGTCCAGTACCTCCAACCAATTTCAACCTGAGGTGGTGAAATCACCCTTCATTATCGATTGGTAAGGCTGGATGGGCCATGATGTTACGAGCTCTTCCCTGGTCCTTGCCTCTGCCCCTACTCACATAATATCCAAACACTTTTGGCCCTGTACTTGTCCTGGGGGTCGATGATCCTTCCTTGGTTATCACCATCTCCACATCCTTTAACTTGCCATAAAATTCCGGCTTGCTACTTGGTCGTTCTACCTTGATTTCCCCTCTAAAACTTCCATTGTATCGTACTTCCTTCCGTCCGCCCACCTGCTGCCTCTCGTGTTCCCACATGAAAACTGGTGACCAGGTGTTGTGACAATCATATTCCCCCTGGGTTCCATGTCGATTCAAGGGGCCTCACGTCATCCTTGATGTGACCCTCATCTCTGAAGCTGCCACCATGATCTCGTACCGCCAGGTGGATGCAGTCCGATCTAAATTCCCCCTTGAGGATTCTAGTCCATACCTCGTCTAGTTCATGTCTCTCCCTATTAACCCCCTCGTTAGCTAGCTTGTTCGCTAGCGCATTTGTCGTCCTGCAAATCCATCTAAACTCTATCGTGTTCAGGGTTCGCAGATGTTCCTTGATTTTTTTTAGGGATTGCGCTAAATGCCAATGCCTTTGTACCTTTCCCACCTTGGTGCCATACTAGAGTTTCTTCATAGTGTTGATAACCAGAGTCGAATCTCCTTCCATGGTGGCATTCATCATTCCCTCTCTGTGTAGGATTTTTGAATTGCCTATGCTCCCAGCATACATGCGTAGGATTGTCCCTCCATTGTCTCTTATTACTCCACCAGCTCCTAGCACCCCCAGATTTCCTTTCGCCGCCCCGCCAAAATTCAGTTTAATGAAGTTTGTGGGAGGAGGATCCTAGGTACTGACTCCTATCTGGATCTGCGGATCTCGGGCCACATGTATGCTACAACTCCACTCTTTCAGATAGAACAGTTCCAAAATTCGTAAGTCTTGACCTGTGTTTTAATTTTTGGAGTTGTTAAGGTTAAGGCTCTGCATTGTTTCTCTTATTTGAGTTACGATAATGTCCTTTATCCATGCAGTCGGTTGGCTTTCATTATTGAAAATGCGCTTGTTCCATTCCTTCCAAATCGCCCATATAAACATCCCTGACGTCAGCCCCCAACAAAGGTTCACCACCTCATTTTCACTGTACCTCTCTTTCCGGTTTTTTATTGTCGCTATGATATCCCTCCTAACCCAATTCAACTGGTGATAAATACTGGCCACCCAATCCCAGATCTCAATTGTATAGTTGCATTCGTCTAGGAGATGATCCGTCGACTCTTCCTTGACCTCACATAGGTAACACCGTGAGGGACCTATGAAGCCTCTTTTTGTTAGGTTCTCCCAGGTAAGTATCCTCTTGTGTATGACTAGCCATTCAAACACTTTGATCTTTGGCCATTGGGGGCCCTTCCATATCCTCTCCCAGTGTGGTTCGGGGTTTTCTTGGTCTTGGCCTGTTATGTAATACCGAGCCTCTTTTAGGTTGAATTCACCCCCATTTTTCCTTCCCCACCTTAATTGGTCCTCATCTTCCGAGACCCCAATTTTCCTTTTACCCAATTCCTCCTTGACCTCTTTCATCACCGTGTCTTCCTGAGTTCTATTCTGTGGGTTATGTTTGTCCCAAATCCTCAATCTGGCATTCCCCTACCTTTTCTTCCAGTACTGATGGACTTTCATTTTTCCTTGCCGAATCATCTTGTGTTTGAGTCCCTCTCTACCCCGATTTTCCATTATCGATTCTTGTTGCCATGCATCCTCCCAAAACCACGTTGTTCTCCCATTCCTAATTTCCTAAAAGCTGTGAATCTGTATCCAGTTTTTGTTTCTCCAAGCTAGATTCCAGATGTATGACCCCTCCTTTGTTCCAATGAACTTGATCCGCTCCTGGGTGTTGACTTCTGGGGCGTATTTTTCTTTCCACAGTTTAACCCATGGCACCAAACTTTCCTTCACCCATCTCCACCACAACTTTTCCCCATATGCCTCGTTGGTTACCTGTGGGTATTGTAAACTGAGGCCCCCTTTGTTCTTCGGTCTGCACACCTTGTCCCATGCCACCAAGGTCCATTGATTTTTGTCCTCAACTGCTCTACATAGGAAGTCTCTCTGGATTGCTCTGATTTTTTGTAGGATTCCTTTGGGGGCTGGAAACACTGACATTAGATACACTGGGATTTCTTGTAGGACTACTTTAGTAAGGATTAGTCGTCCAGCAAGGTTTAGAGCTCTATATGTCCAATTCTTAACCGTCTCCTGCAACTTGTTGACAACTCCTTCCCACGTTACGTTCCTGCACACCCTGTCCGTCAGGGGCACTCCCAAATATTTTGTTGGGAGTGATTTACGCTCAAACCCCAGAATGTTGGTCAGGTTCCTTTGGATTGCAGGATTTGTATTGAAGAAGTAGATCATGGATTTGGAGTGATTTATTTCATCCCCTGAGGCCTCTCCAAATTATTCTAAGATTTTTTTATATGCCTTTGCTTCCTTTACCGTGGAGGTGCCATGGAGCAGGGTGTCATCCGCGAACTGTTGGTGTATTGACGTCGAGAAATCTTCGAACGGTTTTAGACATTTTATTTCTCGTTCATCCGTTGCGGTCTTTATGCTCCTGCTTATCCATTCCATCATTAGAATGAACAATAAAGGGAATAGCGGATCTCCTTGTCTTATACCTCTCATTGGATAGAAAGTCTTGGCTAGGGCTCTATTGAATAGCAACGAGAAGATTGTTGTAGAGACTAGGTTGATGATCCATTTAATCCAGTGTTGGTGAAACCCAAGAGCTTCCATCATCTTCACCATATAGTGCCATCTTATTTTGTCATAATCCTTCGCCAAGTCCAGCTGAATTAACATCCCCACTTTCTTTTTATTTTTAGGGTATGTATTATTTCATGGGCTTGTATGATATTATCCGGAATATGCCTCCCTTCCACGAAGCCCACCTGTTCCTGTGATATCAATGTTGGAAGAAGTGGTTTCAATCTATTAGTTATTACTTTTGAAATAATCTTGTACACTACATTGCATAGGGCTATCGGTCGATAGCGATCTGGAGCTCTTGCTTCATTTTATTTTGGGATCAGAGTGATCATCGTGGCATTCAAGGCCTTCAGGATGGAGGCTAAGTGTCTGGAATCCTCCACTATACCATAGATATCATGCTTAACCACATCCCAACACGCTTTAAAAAATTCCACTGTGAAGTCATCTGGGCCTGGGGCCTTTCCATTAGGAATCTCCTGGACCACTTGGTCGACTTCTTCCTTTTCTATGGGTTTGCAAAGGTTGACATTGTGTTCCTCATTGACCAACTTGGGGATGTGCCTAACTATCCTCTGGATGGAAATGGTCCTGTCCCGATTGGGTTCTTTGGCTATCCCATGGAAGTGTTTGACCAATGTGTTTTCAATGTCCTGGTGGGATTCTCTCTCTATCCCATCCTGATCTCGAATCTTCATAATTCTGTTGCGAGATATTCTCTCTATATTTGTTCTGTGGAAGAACTTGGTATTCCTATCCCCTTCTTTAAACCACCTGATTCTGGATTTTTGTCTCCATAGGGTCTCTTCTTGCTTACATCTTTCTTCCCAATCCTGGAGTAATTGGTTTTCTTCTTTTTCCCTCTCCTTCATGTATCCCTCTTGGATGCATTTCTCCTGTAGCTCTTCCATTCTATCCTCTATCAGTTTTTCCCCCGATCAATGTTCCCAAAAATCTCTGTTCTGCTTCTTAATTTTTTTCTTTAAGTATTTGAGTTTTTTGTGTTGCCTAAACAGATATGTCCCTTGTTTCGAGATATCCTCTTGCCACCATGCTTGGATGTTCTCCTTGAAGGTTGGGTGGTCGATCCAAAATTTCTTGAATCTGAAGGGCATGTTCTTTGGTGTTGTCTGAAAATTTTCCTCCATTTGCACTGGCCAGTGGTCTGATCCCCCCTAGGGAAGGATACTGCATTCCAACACTAAACCCTGCATAATGATGGATTCCGAGACTAGAAATCTATCTAACCTCGTGGCTACCTGTTCATGTGGTAGTCTTTTATTGTTCCATGTAAACTGACCATTGCTAGTCCTGATATCCACTAGCTCAATTTTATCTATGAAGGCTGTGAACTCTTCCACATCTCTGTCCAGTCTTTGATTGCGTCCTTTTTTCTTAGCCAACGTAGTTATAATGTTGAAATCCCCAGCCAAAATCTAATGAAGGTTACTGTTTTGCTCCTTTAGATTTTCTAGATCTAGGAGCATTCTTCTTTTATCCTCCAATACCTGAGGTCCATATACATTTTTACATAAGACCTCATCTGTGTTCCCTATCACTTGCATTTTTATATATAGTGTGTGCCTAGTGGCTTCAATAAAGAGTAGATTCACCGATTGTGGGTTCCAGAGGGTGAGTATGCCTCTTGCCATGTTTTGTGTAACACCCTGTTTCCCCCAGATTGTAAATATAATTGGACTGGCCAAGGACTGTGGAAAAACTCATAAGTATGAATATGTGATGTAAACGGACCTGCAGGAAGAGGTGAAGGAATGTGAATAACATTTTGAATTTATTGTAGGATTGCTGAGAGGGGATGTGCAGAAAAGAGACCATGATGGCGGTGGAAGGCACCTGAAAAGGTGGCGTTAACTTCCACCCTGAATGAATACCGTATTTGGACTCCACTGGCCCGGAGAACCAAAAGCGGCTTGCTGGCCCCCCAAATTTAATGTCTTGCAGGCTGGTAGGCGGATGGTTTGATGAGGGATGGGATGGTGAACCGCCCATCTATAGATCCATCAGGCCTGATCGGTGCGAGGGTAATCGTGCCATACGCAACCTCGCGAGAGGATAAGGCGTATGACAGAGACGATTGAAAGTGGGCAGACGCGAGGGGAACTTTGACAATTTTTACGTAGAGTGAGTGATAGCAGAGAGGAAGGATTGCAACCTTTGCTCCTGGTCACTGGCAGACAGAGAGACACAGTCTTAGAGCATCGTGGTCTCAGCTCGGGGGTGGCTAGTGGTAAATCCTTTGGGAGTCGCTGAGCCTACTGTTGGGTGGAAACGAGCACCCCTCTCAGCAGTTGCACCCATTTCTGAAGTTATTTCTAATAAGTGTTTTGTTCATATTGCATATTGAAATTCATATGCTGACACATATGCTCATAGACCTATGAAATTGTAAATGATTCCTGTGTAAGAATGTCTGTGCAGTAATTGATAAGAATGAATAGATATTAGCTCATAGAACTGTGAAATTGTAAATGATTTCAGTATAAGAATGTCCGCGCAGTGTTTGATATGAATGAGTTGTTACATGCTCATAATAGAGGAAGCCATGCATGACTTACGTTGATAAATTGAATCTAATTATGCCTAGGTTGAACTATGTTAGGCTTGCAACCCGTTCTTGGGAAGTTATCCCCCCTTCACCCATATCCAGGAAAGCCCCAGAATAGATCTCTTATAGAGATTCCCTCCCTGGAAGGGCTTACCCAGAACCTGGAATATGAACTTGAAGGTGCAAGTCTTAATAACCCTGTATGAGGAGGAACGATCCTCTTACAAACCCGAGATGGAAGCTTAAGGAAGGAATATCGAAACGACGGATGAGATTTCGTCAGAAAACCCACGGTTTCCCCATGACCATTAAATTAGCAGGAGAAGGTAGGGCATTAAAGGCCTTACCCCTTGGCATTTCTGTGCCTTCATGGGTAGTGAAGAATCTAGGGCAGTAGATCCCCATGGTCCATGGGAACAACCGGACCGCTAATTTCCCCCGTCTATAAGTTGTGGAAGAGTGCACAGGGTGGGATACCTTGAGCCGTTGGATCTCATTAGAAATCCCGCCAGTTGTTGGATCGAGAGAAGATGATCAGAGTGTAGCCTCTGGAGTAAGCGCATAGGAGAAAGGATCTGGGCCGCTAGATCTTGAGTAGATATCCATCAGCCGTCGGCTTGACTGGAAGGCACACGATGGTTAACCATCGGAATAACGACCATCGATATAGCGGGATTCTCAAGGACAAGAAAAATGAGACACTTCAAGTCTCGAAATCTCGACCAGGATCTGGACCGTCCATTGGCAGAGGACACGTGGCGGAGATCAAGCGCCATCGGCGTTTGGCGCATCGGGAAATCGACATATCTGTGGACAAGAGGTCGAGGAAGTCCCAGGTGAAAACTTCGACATAATCCGAGCCGTCCGTTCATAGGGATAGGTGTCAAAGATCTGACGGGAGTCGGAAAATTGGGAAATCAACATTCCTGAGGTCGAAGGAACCAGGACATCGAAAGTCCCGAAATCTTGACAAGGATCTGGACCGTCCATTTGGAGGGACGCGTGGAGGAGATCTCGTGAGCTCGAAGGTTCGCTGGGTAGGAGTCCAAAGATTGGAGGTTCCAAGTCACGAGTGGTGAAGCCATGAGAGGATCTGAGCCATCCATAGTTGAGGACGCGTGTCAGGAGATCCAAAGAAGTCGAGCATCGGGGAATCGGGGTTTGTGAGAGCAAGGAAATCTTGCCGCTTGAAATCACGATACGTGATTTCCTGACACGATCTAAACCGCCCATTGGGTGGAACACGTGTCAACAGATCCTGAAGAGTCAGAGTTCGGGGCATCGAAGTTTCTGGAGGTAAGAAACTCCCACACATTGGAATCGCAATCCGCGATATCCCGACGGGAGAGCCGTCTGGGCCATAGCGGGAGATAGTGGAGGACAGGTGTTACCATATCGGGGTTCAAGACTTGGAGAGTTCCGTGAACCAGTACAACGGGAATCACGATATCCCGATACGCGATTTCCCGATTTGTCACAGGAGTGTGGGTCATAGTGGAGGACAGGTGCCGTGCGCATTTTCGTATCGACAGATTGGGAGTCGGGGATCCACGAGGTAAGTTACATTCAACAGTGAAAACCTCGAAATCCCGATGGGAATTTACATGGCTGCAGTCATATGGTAAGTGGTCACATGGACCATAGTATATCCAAGAGGGCTAGCCAGTGTAAAGGCGTGTCGGGAGTCGGAGGATCGAGAGTCCAGGAGACTTGCGCATCATGACACTGAAAGGCGTGAAACCCTGACAGGATTAAAGGTTGTGGTCTTGTGAAGGTTGTGGTCACATTGACGAGGGCTTAGCCTAGAGAGCCAATACGCTAGGGGCATATCGGGGATCGGAGAATCGCGAGTTCTGAGGACTCGTGAATTATGACATTGGAAACCATGAAACTTCGATAGGAGTAGCCTCGAAAGGAGGTAAGGCCACGGTCACAGAGGCAGTGGACCACAGGCTTGGCTTGGAGGGATAACACGTAGGGAGAGCGCCGGGATTCGAAGGATCGCGAATCTTGGGGGTGAGTGAATTTTGACGTTAGAAACCCCGTAGCCCCGATGGGAGTTATGACCGAGGTCATATAGAGGAGGTCATGCGAACCAAGAGCTTAGCCTAGAAGGCTAACGGGTATTTAAGCACGTCGAGATTTTTGAAGACAGAAACCCCGACAGAAAGGGACGAAAGACCACAATTAGGTGCAGAGAGCCGGGTAGGTGAATGGAAGACATGTTGGATCGGGGACTGGCATTTTTGCCGCTACAAGCTCCGGGGATTCTCATTGTTGAGAAAACAACAAAAAATTTTGATTATAGGTAGTGGGTGCGTTACAAAGTGGTATCAGAGCATGGTTACAACACTCGGCCTGAATGGGCTCATGCACGAGTCGCGCATAAACCTCGTTCGAAGCACTCCTACGAGGAGTAATATCCTGACTTAACTATCTTGTCCAGGATTAAAAACTTGGAATATGAAAGCCCGACTATGTATGCATGTGAAAGAGTTATGAAATTATGCACAAATTATAAAATGAATTTAACTCTTGACTAATAACTAGCGTTTGTCTTTTCACTCAAGCAGACGATCAACCGCGGGAATCTACAGACGCAGAGTATGGTGACTCACCAAGAGGTGGGAGAAGGCTCCCACAACAGAGATGAAGAGTTTGATGAAAGAAGAGCAATAAGAACCCCTCCAGACCTAGCCGAGACTGTGAGGAGTCTCATGGTTGAGTTGTAAAGCTGCAAGGCCGATAATGAAAGAATGATGAAGGAGCAAGAAAAGCAAACTGAGATTAATGCAGTTTTACCGCAGAGCTTATCCGACCTACAACGAAAAATGCAGCATGAACCTGAGACGCAGAATCGTGATCATGTCAGTGGCCACACTAAGAGAAGCACATCCAGAAAGGTCCACCCCAGAGGTAAAGGACCAGTGCCAAACGATTCCAATGAGAAGGAAGCTGATGATTCAGAAGGCTCTTCCAGCAGTAGGACCAGTTCCTATTCTCAAAAGAAATAGAAGAAGAAAAAGACTTCTAAGAGTCATAAATTTGAGGAATTCAAAAAGGCCAAACCCCCCTCCTTTGATGGCGAGATAAAGAAGGGAGAGGAAGCTGAGGCTTGGCTACTTGGACTAAAGAAATATTTCAGAGTCCATGATTTCTCAGAGAAATTGAAGGCCCGAGTGGCCACTTTCAACCTCAACGGAAAGGCTTCCATTTGGTGGGAATACCTTAAGAATATGAAAGGGGTTCGCGAGGAAGACCTGTCTTGGAAACGGTTCGAGAAGTACTTCCGGAAGAAGTTTTTGTCGAAAAGGTATTTCGACGAGAAGGCTAAAGAGTTCTATGAACTTAAACTGGGACAACTTGCTATGGAGGAGTATGTCAACAAATTCCTTGACTTACTGAGATATGTACCCTACATCAAAGTAGAGAAGGCGAAGGCACAACGCTTCATCAGTGGGCTACCCAAGGAATACCGAAACATAATTGAGTTTGACGAGCCAAGGACCCTAGAAGACACTATACGAAAGGCAACATATTGTCATGAACAATATGGGCATCAGGCAGAGTCTCGTGGAGACTGGAAACAAAAGAATGGTTCAAAATTTCAGAAGAAAGGGGGCAAACCCTCAGGATTTAAAAACTACAAGAAGAACCACAGAATGAACTTTCCAACCCGGAGTGTACTTCAGCAGAACTTTCCCTCGGCGGACGGAAATAAAACTTCTGGACCTATACCAGTAAAGACTGATAACCCAAAGAGAAAACCTTTGGAATGCTGGGATTGCAGAGGAGATCATCTCCGGAGAGACTGTCCACTCCGACGATAGAACAATCGGAAAATTTATAACATGCAGGAAGCTACCACGGTCAATGATGTGGCAAGGAGTGTGTTGTAGATCTATGCAACCTTGGATAATAACCAAGCTGACCACCAAGCTTCAGTGGTGGAAATAGAAGGTATGATCTTCAACCATCTGGTATCTGTTTTGATTGACCCTGGTTCAAATTTGAGTTATATATCTCCTAGAACTGTTGATAAGTGCAAGCTATAGCCACAGAAGCAACCTAAACCATGGTTGGTACAGTTAGCCACTGGCACCAAAAGAAAGGTGGTAGAGGCCGTACCAGCCTGCCAATTAATGTTGAGTGAATCCCCCACCCAAGCAACGCTTAATGTATTACCCCTGGGATCATACGATCTGTTGATTGGTATGGACTGGCTGGCCGCCCATAAAGCCAAACTGGACTGTTACTATAAAACCTTAGAGTGTGTGAACGAATAAGGAAAAAGGATAACCCTTCAAGGGATCCGAAAACTGGTCTCGATGAGACAAATATCAACATTGCAAATGAGGAAGTATTGCCGAGAGGGATGTCCCCTATATGCAGTACAAGTGTTAAAAACAACCGAAGGTGTAGACCCAAGCCCTAATGATTACCCTATCCTAAGAGAATACCGAGATGTGTTTCCAGAGGAGATACCGGGTCTACCTCCAAGAAGAAACATTGACTTCTCAATAGAACTTGCACCAGGAGCGGTGCCGGTGTCTAGAACACGCTACCGGATGAGCACACCTGAGTTAGTAGAACTCAAGTTACAATTGAAAGAAATGATGGATAAGGGTTATATTCGACCCAGTGTGTCCCCATGGGGAGCACCAGTCCTGTTTGTGAAAAAGAAAGATGGCACCCTTAGATTGTGTATAGACTACAAACAACTTAATAAAGTAACCATAAAGAACAAATACCCCTTGCCCAGGATCGATGATCTATTCGATCAATTGGGAGGTGCGTCTGTTTTCTCAAAAATTGACTTGAGGTCAGGATACCATCAAGTCCGAATCAAGGGTGAAGACATCCATAAGACCGCTTTCCGGACACAGTATGGTCATTATGAGTTTTTGGTAGTACCATTTGGGTTAACCAATGCCCCTGCTACTTTCATGTGCTTAATGAACAATGTACTCAGTAAATTTCTAGATAAATTTGTACTAGTTTTTATTGATGATATCTTAATCTACTCTAAGAGTAGAGAAGAACATAAAGCGCATCTTAGAATTGTGCTGCAAGTGCTGAGAGAGCATCAACTCTATGCTAAATTCAACAAGTGTGACTTCTTTCAGAAGCAAATACATTACTTGGGACATGTTCTGTCCAAGGAAGGGTAGCAGTAGATCCTGACAAGATCAGGTCTATCATGGAATGGCCTACCCCAAAGGATGTCTAAGACATCAGATCCTTTATGGGATTGGCGGGATACTATAGAAGATTCATAAAATATTTCTCCAAGATTGGTTGTCCAATCACTGCCCTCCAGAAGAAGGGAACAAAATTTCTGTGG
>JZKD02S1854873.1:1160600-1180387 GCA_000966675.3 Picea glauca | reverse complement strand
GGGAAGGAAATTTGTGCTTATGATAGATCACTGTGGATTACGGTATTTGTTTGATCAACCCAAGCTCAATGCTAGACAAGCTAGATGGATGGCCCTCCTTAGCGAATTTGACTTTTAAATCAAACACATTAAAGGGAAGGAGAATAGGGTGGCCGATGCCCTTAGAAGAAGCATGAGAACAATTCACCTGGCCGTGGTGAGCACCTGCGAGACAAATGTCAAGAACAGAGTCAAGGAGGCACAAGAAACAAATCCCTTCGTCCAAAATGTGACCCTATACCCACAACAAGAACTCCCTGGAGTAAAATACGAAGGCTATCAGATGACCGAAGAAGGTCTACTCACCTACAAAGATAGACTGTACATTCCTGATTGTGACAACTTGAAGAGGTTCATCATGGATGAACTACATAAAACACCCTACACTAGTCACCCAGGATACCGTAAAATGATTACTGCCACCCGAAGACAATTTTATTGGCCGGGATTGAAGAAGGATGTAGCCAAATATTTGGCCCAATGCATAGAATGCCAACAGGTTAAAGCAGAACATCGACACCCAACAGGACTATTACACCCTTTACCCATCCTAGAATGGAAATGGAAAACCATATCCATGGATTTTATCACTGGATTACCAACTTCAACGAAACAGAATGACGCCATTATGGTAGTGGTGGATAAACTGAGCAAGTTCGCTCATTTCATCCCCGTCAAATCGACCTGCAAGGAGATAGATATCGCACAGGTATTCATGAAAGAGGTGTTCTGACTGCACGGTATGCCGAGGGAGATAATATCTGACAGAGACACAAAGTTCACTTCCAACTTCTGGAAATCACTGATGGCGGGTTTGGAGACCAAGTTGTTGTTTAGCACCGCCTATCACCCCCAAACCGATGGACAGACGGAAAGAGTAAATCAGATATTAGAAGATATGTTAAGGATGCATGTGATGCATCAACCTAGAAAATGGGAAGACTACCCGCCATTGGTAGAATTTGCCTACAACAACGGCTACCAAGCATCCTTAAAGATGAGTCCCTTCGAGGTCCTCTATGGTAGACAGTGTAATACTCCAGTCAATTGGAGTAATCCTGTAAATAAGATTTCTATTGGACCCGATATGTTGAAAGAAATGGAACAATAAGTGACTCAGATAAAACAAAATCTGAAGGCCGCTCAGAATCGACAGAAAAGTTATGCTGATCAAAAGAGAACTCCAAGAGAGTTCCAAACAGGAGACCATGTATATCTCAAAATTAAGCCCAGAAGGAGCTCCCTGAAAATGGGAGCTTGTGCCAAATTGGCACCCCGGTATTGTGGACCCTTTGAGGTTCTAGATAGAGTGGGAACTGTAGCCTATCGGCTAGCACTTCCTCCCACAGTAAAAGCACATAATGTTTTCCATGTTTCATTATTAAAGAAATATGTACATGATGCTAATCATATAATTGATTGGTCTGTGATCCAGGTGGAACCGGAGGGAGAATTTCTACCAGAAACCCAATGCATACCGGACAGAAAGGAAACCTCGCTTCGGAACAGAACCATTGCACAGGTCAAGGTGCAATGGAAACATTTTGGCCCAGATGAGGCTACATGGGAAATGGAGGATGCCATGAGACGGGCATATCCAATTTTGTTTACTTCTGTACATGTAATTCATGTTAGTAGCTAAGAACATCGAGGACAAAGTTCCTTTTAAGGGGGAGGGAATTGTAACACCCTGTTTCCCCCAGATTGTAAATATAACTGGACTGGCCAAGGACTATGGCAAAACTCATAAGTATGAATATGTGATGTAAATGGACCTGCAGGAAGAGGTCAAGGAATGTGAATAACATTTTGAATTTATTGCAGGATTGCTAAGAGGGGATGTGCAAAAAAGAGACCACGATGGCGGTGGAAGGCACCTGAAAAGGTGACGTTAACTTCCACCCTGAATGAATACCGTATTTGGACTCCACTGGCCCGGAGAACCAAAAGCGGCTCGCTGGCCCCCCAAATTTAATGTCTCGCAGGCTGGTAGGCGAATGGTTTGATGAGGGATGGGATGGTGAACCGCCCATATGTAGAGTCGTCAGGCCTGATCGGCGTGAGGGTAATCGTGCCATACGCAACCTCGTGAGAGGATAAGGCGTATGACAGAGATGATTGAAAGGGGGCAGACGCGAGGGGAACTCTGACAATTTTTATGCAGAGTGAGTGATAGCAGAGAGGAAGGATTGCAACCTTCGCTCCTGGTCACTGGCAAACAAAGAGACACAGTCTCAGAGCATCGTGGTCTCAGCTCGGGGGTGGCTAGTGGTAAATCCTTTGGGAGTCGCTGAGCCTACGGTTGGGTGGAAATGAGCACCCCTCTTAGCAGTTGCACCCATTTCTGAAGTTATTTCTTATAAGTGTTTTGTTCATATTGCATCTTGAAATTCATATGCTGACACATATGCTCATAGACCTATGAAATTGTAAATGATTCCTGTGTAAGAATGTCTGTGTAGTAATTGATAAGAATGAATAGATATTATCTCATAGAACTGTGAAATTGTAAATGATTTCAGTATAAGAATGTCCGCGCAGTGTTTGATATGAATGAGTTGTTATATGCTCATAATTGAGGAAGCCATGCATGACTTACGTTGATAAATTGAATCTAATTATGCCTAGGCTGAACTATGTTAGGCTTCTAGCCCGTTCTCAGGAAGTTATCCCCCCTTCACCCATATCCAGGAAAGCCCCATAATAGATCTCTTATAGAGATTCCCTCCCTTGAAGGGCTTACCCAGAACCTGGAATATGAACTTGGAGGTGAAAGTCTTAATAACCCTGTACGAGGAGGAATGATCCTCTTAAAAACCCGAGATGGCAGCTTAAGGAAGGAATATCGAAATGACGTATGAGATTTCGTCGGAAAACCCACGGTTTCCCCATGACCGTTAGATTAGCAGGAGAAGGGAGGGCGTTAAAGGCCTTACCCCTTGGCATTTCTGTGCCTTCATGGGTAGTGAAGAATCTAGGGTAGTAGATCCCCATGGTCCATGGGAACATCCGGACCGCTAATTTCCCCCTTCTATAAGTTGTGGAAGAGTGCACAGGGTGGGATACCCTGAGCCGTTGGATCTCATTAGAAATCCTGCCAGTCGTTGGATCGGGAGAAGATGATCAGAGTGTAGCCTCTGGAGTAAGCGCGTAGGAGAAAGGATCTGGGCTGCTAGATCTTGAGTAGATATTCTTTAGCCGTCGGCTTGACTGGAAGGCACACGGTGGTTAAACCATCGGGATAACGGCCATTGGTATAGTGGGATTCTCAAGGACAAGAAAAACGAGACACTTCAAGTCTCGAAATCCCAACCAGGATCTGGACCGTCCATTGGCAGAGGACACGTGGCGGAGATCAAGCGCCATCGGCGTTTGGCGCATCTGTAAATTGGCATATCTGTGGACAAGAGGTGGGGGAAGTCCCGGGTGAAAACCCCGACCTAATCCGGGCCATCCGTTCAGAGGGAAAGGTGTAAAAGATCTGACGGGAGTTGGGAAATCGGGAAATCAACATTCCCGAGGGCGAAGGAACCAGGACATCGAAAGTCCCAAAATCCCGACAAGGATCTGGACTGTCCATTTGGAGGGACACGTGGAGGAGATCTCGTGAGCTCGGAGGTTCGCTGGGTAGGAGTCCAAAGATTGGAGGTTCCAAGTCGCGAGTGGCGAAGCCACGAGAGGATCTGAGCCGTCCATAGTTGAGGATGCGTGTCAGGAGATCCAAAGAAGTAGAGCGTCGGGGAATCGGGGTTTGCGAGAGCAAGGAAATCTTACTGCTTGAAATCATGATACGCGATTTCCCGACACGATCTGAACCGTCCATTGGGTGGAACACATGTCAACAGATCCCGAAGAGTTGGAGTTCGGGGCATTGGAGTTTCCGGAGGTAAGAAACTCCAACACATTGGAATCACGATCCGCGATATCCCGACGGGAGAGCCGTGTGGGACACAGTGGGAGATAGTGGAGAACAGGTGTTACCATATCGGGGTTCGGGACTTGGAGAGTTTCGTGAACCAGTACAATGGGAATCGCGATATCCCGATACGCGATTTCCTGATTTGTCACAGGAGTGTGGGTCACAGTGGAGGACAGGTGTCGTGCGCATTTCCGTATCGACATATCGGGAGTTGGGGATCCACGAGGTAAGTTACATTCGACGGTGAAAACCCTGAAATCCCGATGGGAAGTTACACGGCTGCAGTCATATGGTAAGTGGTCACATGGACCATAGTATAGCCAAGAGGGCTAGCCAGTGTAAAGGCGCGTCGGGAGTCGGAGGATCGAGAGTCCAGRRGACTTGCGSATCGTGACACTGAARGGCGCRAAACCCCKACRGGATTAAAGGCTRTGGTCTTGTGAAGGTTGTGGTCACATTGACCAGGGCTTAGCCTGGAGAGCCAATACGCTAGGGGCATATCGGGGATCGGAGAATCGCGAGTTCTGAGGACTCGTGAATTACGACATTGGAAACCCCGAAACTTCGATAGGAGTAGCCTCGAAAGGAGGTAAGGCCACGGTCACAGAGGCAGTGGACCACAGGCTTGGCCTGGAGGGCTAACGCGTAGGGAGAGTGTCGGGATTTGAAGGATCGCGAATCTTGGGGGTGAGTGAATTTTGACGTTAGAAACCCCGTAGCCCCGATGGGAGTTATGACCGAGGTCATATAGAGGAGGTCATGCGAACCTAGAGCTTAGCCTAGAAGGCTAACGGGTATTTAAGCACGTCGGGATTTTTGAAGACAGAAACCCCAACGGAAAGGGTCGAAAGACCACAGTTAGGTGCAGAGAGCCGGGTAGGTGAATGGAAGACCTGTTGGATCGGGGACTGGCATTTTTGCCGCTACAAGCTCCAGGGATTCTCATTGTTGAGAAAACAACAAATTTTTTTTATTATAGGTAGTGGGTGTGTTACATTTTGACTCTCTAAATTCAGAAACTTCTACTTATTCCAGTGCTTCTTACTTATTATTTCCATTCTGTCCATATTACATTTTGTTCCTTGTATGAAGCATATATGAGTTTGTTCCATCTTCAGTCTATTTTTAAGGATTCGTTGTTTTCTAGGGCTGTTCAGGCCCCTTATATGCTAAGTAATAACCTTCATTTAAACATGTGAGGGGGAGTTAGGAAATAGATTTTTTATCTTACCTGAATTTATCAACAGTGCTCCTAATTTATGTAGGGCTACATTGTTTGATTTCCTCCCTTTCTTCCATCTTGCCTGCTTTGGTGAGTGTTGTGGTTGTCCATCGCCTGTTTTGATACCCAATTTTCCTATCTCTCCATGCATGCGCTTGATTCTTCTGGTTTTTCCCTCCTCCCTAAGAAGGAATATGTATTGAATGCGATCTAGTTGCTCCGTTGGTATATTGTTGACTCCCTTCTTTTTTCCATTGTTCCAGTATGTTCGGAAGGTATATCCCTTCGTTTTCCACGATGTCCCTGAGGTTTGGTTCTTCTGTTCCTACCTCGCTTGGTGTCATTTATGAGTCATCGTCTACCTCCTGCATTGGGGTATTTGTGTCTACTCCTCCTTCTTCCATTGTACTCTCGTTGTGTCCATGCTCTCCTTTGGAGATTTGGTTTGTTGTGGTCTCATTGGTTTCCTGTTCATTTATCTCCCTTTCTTTTGGTCTTTTCTTTTCCTCTTCTTCCCCATGTTTATGGTTTCCCCAACCTTTTGCTCTATTCCTTGCTTCCGGGTTACTCATTGTGGGGGGCTTGCCTTGTCTCTTGTTTTCCCTGCCTTTGTAGTTTGGCCTAACAAATTCGTCCTCATCCTGTTGTCGTTTAGTGTTTTTCTGTTCCATTTAAAAAAAAAAGGGAATTCTCTTAGTAGGTGACCGTGTTCATGACACCTTCTACATCGAAACAGGATCTGCTCATAGTCTGTGCTTTGGATCCATTCCACATCCCTGAATTCCAGACTAATTGCCTCCGGGAGTGCCCCCGAGACATCCATCTCTATACAGATCCTCACATAGGATGTATACTTCCATTTTAATGTTGCTTCCGACGTCTTGACATATTTCCCCAGCTTGTTCCCTATGGATTCGAATGTGGACGACAACCAATAATCTAATGGTAGGGAGTAAAGCCTAAGCCAGACTGGTACATTTTTAAAAGTCTCCTTTTCTAGGGAGAATTTTTCCTTCCACGGTCACATGTACAACCTTGTTGAGGCATGGAAATACGACCCCCCCTCAAAGATTTTATCTCTGTCTTCTAAGTTCATAAAAACTGTTGTAAAAAAACCTTTCGATCCCAGGTGGAGTTCAACTTCTCCACTCGGATTCCATTGATATTTTATCGAGCTACGTAGGGTCTTTTCTATGGGCCACAGGCCCATAAAATTGCATATTAGAGCATGTGTCTTCATATGATCCCGGAAGAGTTGGGTTTGGGGATCTTCTAGGATAACTTTTTGGATTAGCGTTGTTTTCGGCTTGCATGGATTGTTCCCACCTACCCCACTAGGGTTTGCAATTTTTGGCGTGCTACTCCGGGCCTCCCTTGCCTCGTCCCCCACTCATTTTTTTTTCCTTGGTTATCCTCTTTATTGTACGTTGTCCCTAATCCCAAGGTACCTGTCAGGGGCTTCTTAAACCCCACGTCGCGTGGACCTTTCCCTCTGTCCACCACTACCTGCTTATAGGAGGGAGTCTCGCTCCCTCCCCCTATGGTCACCATGTTGTCCGTTGCTTAAAATTGTAACCCTAAATCTCGTGCCTGGAACCCCTGTCAGAGTTTGTCAGAGCCGAGTCTCTCGAATTCAAAATCTTAATCTAAACACATTTTATATATTTTTTTAAAAAGCATTTTTTTTTATAAGGATAAGTTTCGAACTTAGATTACCATGTGGAATAAAATCCAAAAAAATCACTCTATCACCTTTAATGTGGAACCCACCCACATAGTGAGGTTGTTTAGAAAAAAAATTAACTAAATTCAACAACCCCAAGCTCTCTACATTTCCATTTGAGATCTTCCCTGATATTAGATTTCCACTCACCTAATATAACTATGTTGATTCCATGGTATGAGATAGCTTACTTAACTTTTCTTATTTTCTTATTTTTAAATATTGTGTATAATACTTAGTATATATATCTATTTTATATTAAACAATATGTTTAATATATTAATTTTAAAAAATAAAACAACAAATAGTGATGGCTAAAATTACTAGTATCATCATATTATTATATGGGATGAAATACATTGTATATTGTATTTTTTTTTGTCAAATAATATTGATTTTCAATTAGTTGTTTGAGATTGAATAAAGATTTCATTATATTTTTCCATTTTTTTTTTTCTAAAATTTTATTTAAAAATTTAAAAGAAAAGTTAATATTTTTTCCAATTTCAAATTATGATCACTAAAATTATAAGTACTTGATTTCTTCATAATAAAAAATGTAAAAATGTGCAAATTACAATTTTTATTTTTATTTTTAAAATGATTTTTCTCATCATTCAATTTTATAAAATTCATAAATAAAAAATACTTGTGATTGTGATACTAAGTAGAATCCAAAACTTACTATAAATACCATTAAAATTTACCTCTATATCCACCAAAGAATCACTTAGAATACTAACAATTTTTTTGGTACTAATAATTTGGAAGTAAAGAGCATGCTCTAACTACTATTTAATAATATATTGTAGTTATAAAAAACTATTTACTAATACTTTTCTCTTAATCTCTCTCTCTCACACATATATTATTTTTAAAAATTTTAAAATCTAAAAAATTCTATATTAATAAAATTTTGGTATTAATCTCAATTACGAATATAAAAATCCTACAAAAACTACATAAATTTTTAGACAGCTATTCAAAAAATAATTTTGAAAATATTTCATAATAAACTTGAAATATTAAGAATTTAGGATAAAGTATTATAATACAAACAAGGTTGCATGGCAGTGTGTACCTACCCCTATTACAAATGCGTCTAGATGAATAACAAATCCATTTGCTGAATATGGCAAGCAAGCGTCAACTCATTAAATTAAAGGAAGTTGACGTTGAAGATGCATAAAAAAATCAAACTTTAATGTTATACGTTTAGAAATGTTGAAAATTATTTTGGTCAAACCCCAGCGAGGGTGAAATAATAGACTCACCCAAAACTAAATTTGAATTGAAAAGATAAAGATTGGAATGAACTCAAACTATTGAAGATTGTAAGATTGCAATTGCATAACATGGTGTTATGTGAAAACAAGTTTGAGAAATAAACATAATTAAAAAGAATAAAAATAAAATTCATATTTATTTAATTTCATACATATTTAAAGTTTTTTCTTGTTTATCTTATTATTATGTGTTTGATCTTCACTTGATTTTTTTATTATAAGGAGTTCATGTAAAACATAGAAGATGTTCTAGGAAAAAGATCTTTTAAAATTATTAGATTAGATTAAATTAAATTAAATTAAATTAAAGTTTTTCTAAAACCATTAAATTAGTGAAATATAATTATTTTTAAATTAAAGTTCTTCTAAAACCATTAAATTAGTCAAATATAATTTTTTTTAACATATTTATTAATGCATTAAATTTATATAAATCATTAAATATGAATATCCAACACTCTAAAAGTGAATAAGTGCAATGTTTTTTAAAGAATTATAAAATCATTTCACCATTTCACAATATAATTTTATCACTTCTAAAATATAATTTTACTAAAAAAAAATGATGTCGTTTAAAAAGTTTATGAAGTTTCCAGAAAAAATCAAAACCTAAAATGTAATAAAAATTATAACGTTTTAGTTTGTGAACTTATTCAAAATTATAAAATTTTGGTTTACCAAATTTTGAAAAGATAATTGAAAATAAAACATTTTAGTAAATACATAAATAACTAGAAAAATAAATCATATTAAAATAGAAATCCATATTAAAAACAAAATTTATATTCTATACATATTTATAGAAAATATAAAAAAACTTATTTCTCAGGGCGGCCTCAACAATGTTCAAAAAAAAGTAAAAGTATAAACAAAATTACATTGCATGAGAGATAATAGTAGCTATTCGTCTTTGGTATTTCCCCTACTCTACACAATAGTTTCAAATATTTTATAATAATTTTCCATTTCAATGGATCGGTAGTACGATCAGGCTGACAGCATAAAGCAAAACCCGATGATGGACACATCAGCCTAAAAATCCCTGACAGTTTTGGGTCAACATAATGGCAAAACAAAAGGTCTATAGAAGGAACTAGCTCATTCAACTTTTTTACAAGTGGAAAAATGATTCAAAATTAAATTATATAAAGTATAATTTCTTTTATAAAGCAGTATCTTTTCTATTGATACAGAGGAAAGGGACCAACCAATAGTGAATTGACTACATTATTAAATATAGAGAAGAAATAATACTGATAACGCAAATATTCACTCCTTCATACTAAACTGAGGTAACACACAACAATTAGATTCAGAAAACTCCATATTACATCCCACTTCTCCTCAAAGTAACTCAATCACTCACTGATCTAAGAGTTCAAGCTTCGAAGATATTTAGGTGAGAATGAGCTCATTCAACCTAACGTTTATAATTATATAATCTTGTTTATTTTTGGAAAATCCATATTAATTAATTTTATTTTTAATAATAAATATTTGATCTAATGAACAGGAAAACAATATAGTTTGATTGGACAGACGTACCGTTGTAAATTTAAATTTTGGATTGAAATAATAAAGGAAAATGTCATCGTCAATATAGAGTAGATGGCTGGAGAATAGCCAATAGAAGAACAAATAAATGAATTTAAATAGGAGAAATTTTTGGTCAACGTTTAAAGTAATATATATTCAACCCGCTATATGCTATATACATTGCCCATGGCAGGTATAATAATTAGAAATATTAGGATAGTCTTTTTAGTTTGTTACTTTAAAGTTTATCTTACATAGTTTGTTATTTCAAAGTTAAGAGGAACGCATGTTTTAGTTTTTTTTATGAATATGATTAATATATCAATTTTTTATAAATTAATTAATTTATTTTAAAAATATTTTGAAAATTTCAATTTATTTTTGTGACATTGTCAATAATTATTACTATTACTTTTATTTTACTTTTAATGTTAAACATGCAAATTGTAATTTTTTGTTTTTAAAATGTTTTTTTCATCATATAATTTAATCAAATTTCAAAAAAAAAAATGTTTGTTATACCATTTAAATGTCAATTAACTTATCAAATCATATAAACCTATTTATTTCAAATAAATATAAAACACACTTACTATAAATACCATTAAAATTTTAATGTTTTACAAAATTGCAAAACCAATATTTAACCAATATTTATAACAAATCTATTGCTTAAGATTTACCTCAATATTCACCAAAGGCTAGCGTGGGACAAAATCTCGAGTTTAATGAAGATATGACACAACTAGATGGATTGAATGATGTCACTTCACATCCTTCATAAAAAGAGTTTAAATTTACAATGCATCCTTTGTTAATGCTTGGATTCACATTGCTACTTTACCCATTTGTGATATAGTCTAGTTCTTAATTGATTCGTTGAGTTAGTATCGTGGAGTCCTTTTCTTCCACATTGTTAGGGCAGGTAATTCGTGAGGCTACCTCGTTATCTTTTAATTCTCCTTGTTTCATGAGTCCGGATTCCTTGGTCAACATGTATGTTGTGTCTCAAGATATGGATATATTCCACACTTCGAAATTTGTCTTCAAGTTTTTTTTTTTTTTAAGATGTCTTGAAAATTAAAGTTGTTCTGTTAACTAATGTCTCTCGATATTGATCTCAATTACAAATATATATAATAAAATAATATATACAATTTTAAATACTCATTCAAAAATTCATTTAAAAAAAATTGTAATAAAATTGAAATATTAAAAGTTTAGGATGAATTATTGTAATACAAATAACTAGAAACGTTAAGATAATTTTGAATGTTTAGTTAGTTATATTAGATAGCTTTTAGAGTTTGTTATTTTAAAGTTTAGAGGAACACATGTTTTAGATTGGTTATACTTTGGAGCTTTATAGATAGAATTAATATGTCAATTTTTTATTCATCAATTTATTTATTTAAATTTTTTTTTGAAAATTTAAATTTACACTTGTAACATTGTCAATAATTATTATTATTACTTTTATTTTACTTTTAAGCTATGCACAAGTAATACATTATCATAAGTTCCAAGTGTTTTATAATTATTTTAACTTTTAAGTATAAACAATTTTGCTACTAATTTCACTTGTTTAGAATATACATTGAAAACACATATATTACACATTTAGATGATACTTGATGAACTGGAAAATGTTGGTACATTCACAATCTCCTCAAAATTTGATTCAATCTGCAATATGGAGAAACCAAATGTGGTCTTCCTGCTGCTAAGATCTCGAGAGAGGATACTATGACGATGAGAGCAATAATGATAGCCAGAGAAGCAAGCCTTCTTTTCTTATGCTTTTTTTGCATTGAGAAGCAAGCTTGTCTCTGCATGGGTTTTCAAAAGATCAATACATACCTACAAGACCTAGTTCTAATTACTAGGTACGATATCATGGAGGTGTTCTAATTACTAGGTACGATATCGTGGAGGTGTTCTAATTACTAGGTACGATATCGTGGAGGTGATATATGTCACAAGAGACGTGCCTCATATTTTCTTGCAAATTAGGTGATGGGATATATATATGTCTCTGCTCAATATGATATTTAGTCCAAGTGAAGCCCTACAGTGCATTTAAAAAACAATTTGATCTAGAATACAATGACACATAGGAACCATTAGACGCTGAGAGTTTTGGTTGCAATCACATACAAAGTAGTTTCCAGTTTTGGTGTTGTGTGTGCATTTCTATGTGATATGTGTGGTTGCAGGGTTATATCTTCGAACATGCAACTTACAGATATAGAGGGGCGACTCTATTTGAACTTGCGTGAGAGTGGAGAGTATACGATCAAACCCTAACATCCTCCATTTCCTTGCAACGATCTATGGGTCTCCATTTCCACTTGTGCTCATGTTTTCTTACTATCCATTTCTCATGAACACTAATTAGGCGTATAGGTCTAAATCAAAAGTTTTCTCTTCTTCTCCCAACATTGCTTTCATTTCCAATGACTATATTGGTAGCTTCAATGGCATAGTGGTTGAGCACTATAAATGAGGTGAGTTGACAATATTTAATGGTTATGTAATTAATTTATTGAATCACAAACACTTTTGATTTTGTCCTTGGGCATAGCGTTAATAAGGAAATATTATAACTTCATATATGTTTTTCCTAAACCCTAAAATGTTTTCTTGCTCTAAATTACACAATTAGGAAAGTGGCTATATTGAACATCTAATTTGATTTCTTTGAATTATTAGTCTTCTTCTTTAATAGGGATGCATACTACTAACAACTAGCACATCCCATTTCTAAACTCCATGTTTACTAGTTACACATGTATTTACATAAAATAAATAAATAAATAAAAATGACATTAAATGAAATACATTCAATAAAATTCAACAACATGCATACATTCCTCGATGTCAATAAACCTACATGTAACATTTACAAACTCCTCAAACTCAAAATATAAATCGAGGAAAAAAAGGCTATGTCATTGTATGACCCTTGGTTAAATATAAAGTGCCCCCTTGCTTATTTATAAAAGCTTGTTCAATATTATGGAGAAAGTGGCATTGGTTTCCCTTCATGTGCTTATTTACTATGGAGTATTTTATCTATGTCGCCTCTCAAAATATCTTTCCAAATTGTGAATCAACCATGGACAAAGATTTCACCTATAAAGGTAAAGATATTATTAGCGTTGGGTATGTGTTATATGTTTGCATAATTATCTCATGTAGTGTATACTGGAATAGGAGTAAGCGGGGGCCGACCAACCCCCATTTTTCAGTGTTCAGGGGCATAGCCTCGGAGAAATTTTTTTGGAGTTGTTTTTTGATCCGTTTTTGGCCAATGGTTTTTCAGCTCATTGTAATGTAATTCTAGTCAATGAATCTAATATGGGTCAATGGATTAGGGTTTTGGATGTTGTGGGATCCTATATATTGTATTGTAACGGTGAAGGTAATACAATGAGAGTTAGAGGTGTGGCTCTAAACTCTTGTTGGTTTTCTCGGCTAAGAATTTCTAGGGTAAATTTCTAAGTAATATGTGTGACTGCTATGGTTGTCTTCCTATTGTATAAAGAATCTGTATGTGCATTGCTATACTGTAAAGGTTTAAGACCTACAATTAATGCAATAAAAAATATTTTAGATTGTTAAAAGCATGACATATAGAACCACCAAAGCCATTATAGTCTATTAAATGCTTGAACTATACGCTGATTGCATCGTGACTATGTTTCCAGGCATGCTAGGGAAAAAAACAAAATTGAATTACCATTAATAATACCTATAAGGAGATTAGAGATGCATACCAAGGTTGTGTAGTGCCAACATGATGAAACAAATTCGTATTGCCAATTTAACAATTTTAAATGCATACAATGAAATTCAAAATAGGCTAGGGGCGATCCTGATGCAAGGTGGCATTGCAAGACGATTCACACAATATATTTATCAAACAAAAAAACAATGCTTTGGACATAAATCAACCTAGTGAAAGAAATATACACACATAACTCATCAACCTAGAATTTTGTTGTCCTTGTTCAATAGTATTGCATCAACTCTCAACTTTCTTACATTCACATAACCATCATGATCTTTGGATTCTACAAAACCCAACTATATATAAGGCCAATCTATGAGAGCCCAAAGGCCCTCTACTCATTTACATATCTCATATGTAAGCTTGTGATATTTAACTTATGGTTTTTCAACTACCTCGCTATTCAAATTTGAGACTTCATATTCCAAGGACTATAAACATTCGCTAAAAGAAAGAAATATTTCATCACATTAAAAATTATTACAATTTTAAGAAAAAATATCTCATTAAATTCTCTCCATTTATAAATAAAAGCTCTAAGGTCACATACAATACTTCAACATTATCATTTTATGATCCCTTATAGTTAGAACCACACAACAATACCAAATCTATAAATTTAAATGTATGTACGATAACTTACTTGACTAGGATGCTCTGCATTAGATCCAATACACCATCTAAAACAATAATAATGAAAGTCAAATTTCCAACCATATACACCATTTAAAACAATAATAATGAAAGTCAAATTTCCAACCATAAAGATTGGACTTGGACTAATTGTAGGCACTTAGAAGAAAAATATGTGAAACAAACCCACCACAACATTGTACCATTAATAGAGAAGTTCGTTAATTTCATCAATGTAAATTGAGCTTCCAAAAATACAAATTAAGTTTATAGAAGTGTAAATATAGTAAAATCACTAATAAGCATATTGCAGATATGATAAAGTATGCAACAAAGTGGAAATCCCAAATAACTAATGCACATCCTTATATGAAATCACTTTGTTACACTGTAAATTACATATATAATATGTTGTTTTATTATGAATCATTGTATAAAAACTTAAACCCAAGAAGATATACAATATGTATGAAATACATCCATTCAACAATTTATAAAAAATAACATGCTAAAGTTATAATATTTAATAGGATTTTAGAGAAAATAAATGATAAGTTATAATATTATAATAGGATCTTAGAGAAAATAAAGAAAGGGGTCATTTTGGTCATTATCTCCACTTGAGACATGAACACAATGAAAAGGGAAAATGCAATGTTTTTGTTTCCCACCAACATATCAAGGAGGAGTCTCAAGTGAGGGAACCATGCCCAAGCAGTGTGATCACAGATTGGTTACCCCTTCTTTTTGGATGTTTCACTAATTATTTTTTATAATTACATTACTTAAAGCATAGTGATAATGCAATGCACGTTATGAAATATTGGTTACTTTTCCTTTTTGCGTGCTTCACATATTATCTTTTATAGTTACAATAATTTGTCCCTTTATCTTTTTTCTTATAACCCTAACTTATAATACATATGTCTTTGTTTATTAACTTTCTCAAGGGTTAAACTTCACTTGGAGAGAGGATGTTGATATAATATATTCTTTTTATTCATTGCTAAAGGCGTAGGGGGACTATAGCGATCGATAATTCATTGATTTCATATTAGTTTGTGCTTTGACTAAAAATATTTGCATAATCTCCATTATTGAAACTAGAGAACTAAAAACATTGATTTGTATATAATAAAAAATACCATATATGTCATGATCTGATTGAATAACAGATTGGAGGTCTTATTGCTAGCATCACTATTCCCAATGTTTTATATGTTAGCATATCCAAAGTTCTTGATCATCTATGGTCTTTCCGAATTTTTACTATTTTTATTAAAATGTTTAGATATCCAAAGTTTTGAGCATCGAGAGTTAGTTTTTTATTAGTTGACTTCATATTAGTTTATCCATTGACTAAATGTTTTTTGCATAGTCTCTATTGTTTGAACTATTGTTATTATTATTACTATTTTTTAATTGTTATTATTTTATATTATTATAAAACAATATACTAATTATTTTGCGTACGTAACAAACCTGCCACATTGCATTCTTTCGTAAATGTTTACAGAGTGCGAGGCCCTTCGACAGTCTTGGAAGACTTAAATGTTTATCTAACAGGCCTCACAACCTTAAATGGATTGTTACAATACATTTTCTTGCGATTTTTTTTATGCAATGTTGTCTACAGTGAATATGGGCGATATTGTTCTTTAGCGACATCATTGGTTCACTGGTTGATGTTTGCTCATTGCTTATTCACTGGTTTCTTGTTTGCCTGTTGCTCTTGTTGCAGTTTGCACACTTGGGATTTTGCAACCACCATTGGAATTGCGCTTCTATCGTTCCCCATTGACGGATGGGTTTCGGTGCCATGCTTACCTTCCTATTCGTTGTTTGTTGTTTGCTATTTCCAGTTTGCAAGTGAAAAATTTCAATACTGGAGATGCCTGGGTCAAAATCCTCTTGTAGAACATCTTTGTATGTGAGGAGAAAATTTGATTTCCTTTTTTATATGTCACTGTGGTTACGATGGAGGTGGGTTATGTGTGGAGTATTGACGTTAAGGAACAAGACCAAGAAAACGTTATAGTCTTGTTTCTGTGGTCATAGTAGTCACATACAAAGATGTTCTGCAAGAGGATTTTGATCACTCACAGTATTCAAAATCTTACTTGCAGATTGGTAAAAAACAACAACAACAACGAATAGGGATGCAACCATGGTAGTGAAACTTACCCGTGAATGGGGAACGAAAAAAGTGCAGTTCCAATTGCGGATGCATAATGCCAACCTTGTAAAATGCAACTTTCTTAATTGTTTACATAGTGGGAGGCCTTTGCACGGTCCTTACAGCCTTAAATGTTTACCTGACATGCCTCGCAGCCTGAAATGTTTGCTTAACAGGCGTGTTACAATACATTTTCCTCCAATTTTTTATACAATCTTGTTTGTAGTGAATTTGTCCAATATTGTTCTTCACCAGAATTCCTGGATGACTGATTGATGCTTGCTCTCTGGTTGGTCAGATGTTGCTTATTTTTGTTTGATTCAACTTTGTAGAGTTGAGGTCCTCCAACTGCAGTTGGGCCTCTTGGTACTTGTTCACTAGTTTGTTGTTTGCTTCTTTCTCTTGTTTATTTCAACCTTGTAAGGTTGGGGTCTTGCATCTGCGGTTGGACCTGTTGTTGTAGTTTGCAGGCCAGAGGATGCGCTTTTTTCCTTCCCCATTCACCAGTGAGTCTTGCTGCCATGGTTGCATTCTTGTTTGTTAGTTGTTGTTTGCTATTTCCAGTTTGCAAGTAAGAATTTTGATTACTGGGAATGCCTCAGCCAAAATCCTCTTGCTGAACATTTTCGTATGTGACTACTACGATCAGAGAAACATGAGTGTGATGTTGTTCTTGAAATTCGTTGTTTGCTAGATATCCCACCTATGTTGCAGCCATAGTGACATGGAAAAGGTTGACAAATCTATGACAAGTGCATTTAGAAGAATACGCAAAGAACATGAAAGAAATCATATTGATACTATGCAAATGATACATGCACTTGGACATAAATTGCTTAATCTTCAACAAATCTCTGCTCAAAAAAATGTTGAAATAGATATAAGCAACATCTCTTTGGACTTGAACAAGAGTTTGTCGAGCTTGAACTATATTTCATAGATGGGAATGTTTTTCCCATAGTTAATGTGTTTCTATGGATTTTTAATTATGAGACTAAGTGTTGTTGTCTGAGGGATAAAGTTCTTTTCTCCCTTTGTTTTTCCTCTTCTATACTTACCCATTTTTCCCTTTTATTCTTCCCCTCTATTATCCGTTTTTGGTTCTATTCTTAGTTGCGTTTCTATGCTTGCGGGTTCCCGGGGTGGAGAACTGACAAATCCTTATCTCCATCTATATCTTCACATCATGAGTCCAACCGACCACCATTTGTTTTCATACTTATCCAATTTTATGGTTGCGGCTTCGCAGACAGGCGCTATTGAACTCTCATGCCCCGTGTTCGGGGTATACATATTGCACCTAAAACTTCGGTGATTTACAATTCAACCCCAGACCCCTCGAACTCGCAAGCATGACTCTACCTGCGATGGCTCCATCTGACCAACCTCCCTTTCCATACTTAGTCGAATCTTCAAAGTTTTGTGGGTTCACGGATTCCCGGGTTCACAAAAGTTTGAAAGTGTTTTTCGCTCCCCTCCATCCCCGCCACCTTGTGCCCTTCCCAATGCACATTAATTATGCTTTTACTAGTGAAAATTCACCAGGCAGGTTCGAAAATATTGGCATTAATAAGCGGAAAGCTCGAGGACATCTCCCATTAAAATGCATTAACGAGCGAATATTATGGGATCTGATGATTTTTTGTGTCCATATTGAATTGCCAAAAAATGTTGGTTATTTTAGTTTTTTTAAGGCATCATCATAGTAAGAGTGCAATACTGTGTTACCCCGCTGTCATCCACAAATATGTCATCCACAAAGGTGTTGACATCATGTCCCTCTTTAATATTGTGCATATATTACATGTTGTCATATTTTAGAATATGCTTGCATATGGAAGTGTTAACTCATATGTTATTAGTGACAACTCACCACACATATTCGAAAAGATTGACATTGATAGGTGAAAAAGTCAAGGATATCTCCCATTAAAACACATTAAACCAATATGTATGAAATATTATACTATCACCCTCCAACGTTCATTTTAAATACTTATTCCCATTTCCCTGTATCGTTGAAAACTTGGGCTTTAAGATGCCTTCCTTGTAATGTTCCTGGTCATCCACATGTGAGCCAACTTAAAGATGCCATTCAGGCACAATTGAAAGACGAGGGAATTGTTTTATGTGATGTCAGCTTTGAGCGAAAAAAATTGTGTTAGCCAACAGAAAATTAGACACAAAAAATTCAAGTATCTTATGATAGGTATTCTCCCTATATTCGATCCTTTGGTTGGTTAAAAGGCACGCCTGAAGATTTGTATGTTGAACTTCTTTGTTTTGTTACTAGAAATTGGAAGGGACTTTCAAGTCACCTGCAAAATGCTCCTTTGTTGAAGTATATATCTTCTTCTAAGAACACAAATTTGGCAAGTGTATCAAATCCTGTAGACCACATAAGAATTTATCTTTTTCCAGCCGTTTGTTTTCATACTTATCCAATTTTATGGCCGCGGTTCGTAGACAGGATCTATCGAACTCTCATGCCTCGCATTCGGGGTATACATCTTGCACCCAAAACTTTGGTGATCTACAATTCAACCCCGAACCCCTCGAACTCGCAAGCATGACTCTACCTGTGATGGCTCCATCTGACAGACCCGCCTTTCCATACTTAGTCGAGTCTTCAAAGTTTTGTGGGTTCACGGGTTCCCAGGTTCACAAAATTTTGAAAGCATTTTTCTCTCCCCTCCATCCCCGCCACCTTGTGCCCTTCCCAATGCACATTAATTATGCTTTTACTAGTGACAATTCACCAGGCAGGTTTGAAAATATTGGCATTAATAAGAGGAAAGCTCGAGGACATCTCCCATTAAAATGCATTAATGAGAGAATATTATGGGATTTGATGATTTTTTTGTGTCCATCTTGAATTGCCAAAAAATGTTGGTTATTTTAGTTTTTTTAAGGCATCATCATAGTAAGAGTGAAATACTATGCTACCCCACTTTCATCCACAAAGATGTCATCCACAAAGGTGTTGACATCATGTCCCTCTTTAATACTTTGCATATATTACAGGTTGTCATATTTTAGAATATGCTTGTGATCCAGGTGGATATCGGTGGCCACCCACCTTGTCCAAATGGCTCAAAACAGTTTTCTGGCCATTTTGGCAATTTACTATTTTTAGCAGGTTTTAACTTCCGGGGCCATTTTGAGGGTCCAAATGAAGGTTTTTCAAGATCGAGGTTCTCAATGATAGCTGAAGGCAATATTGATCCCCCAAAATGAATCTCCTCGACAATACCTTTCCAATGAGCTATCACACGCCTAAAACGAAGATCGTATGCAAAAGTTACGACCCCGGGAAGTTGATGTACTCACTTACCCAAACGGGGTCCACATGAATTTTGGCGCTTCATCTCCTAGGGTTAGGTTTTTGGATGTATAGGAATTTTGGCATTCCCGTTTATTGTAAAAGGGCCTTCAGAGCCTCATTGTAATCATCTTCTTG
>JZKD02S1854873.1:1122981-1136623 GCA_000966675.3 Picea glauca | reverse complement strand
TTGCCAACGTTCTTGATCTAGATGGAGAACACCATACCGGAGTTTGGCCAAGTCATCTGTAATGTTGTAGAGAGAGAAATAATGTTCCATTTGGGTGACCCAACTAGTGGGGTTCAAGCCATCAAATTTGGTTACATCCACCCGCGGAAGGCGTATGTCTCGTTGAAAGTGACGGGGCTGAAAGGTATGGGAATGGGAAGAAGTTTCACCTTCAGTATTTGTATGTGAGTCAGGAAAAGGGTCATCGGTAGGGATCTTGAGTTTGGTCCAGAGTGATGCAAAGACAGATTCAAGTTGGGTGGTCATTTCTTGTTTGACTTCCTCCATTGCGAACTGCACAGATGCATTTATGGTGGTATTGATGGATGTATCACGGGAGGCAATAGTAGCACTGAGTTGTTGCACTTCTTTTTGGGTCTCGAGGAAACTATATTGCAAGGTGTTGAAGCGAGACTCCAGTTCTTGGCTAAGGGTATGGGCCATGAGGATGGGTGAACTAAAAAGGGAGCGGGTGGGGTCAGAAATTTTTGCAGAAAAATGATATGGATGAATGTGATAAGGGAGAAGAGATGAATCTAATGGAATAGGTCTCAAATAATGGTGAAGAATGTTGTGGGGTTATACTTCGGTCTGAAGAATGCTGTGGGGTTATACTTTTGTCTGAAGAATGCTGCAATGCTGAAATCCCCAAATTATTAACCCAAAAGAAATGTGTATTTACTTGGCAACCCGAACACAGTTGCACGACAATAGATCTGGCCAATTTAATTTGTTTATGTTTATGTTCCCCAAGGGTTAGGTATTCAAGGGTTCTACAGACAAGGTTTTTCTCTGTGTTATAGCTCTCTGATATACGTGCAGGGTCCAACAGTAGTAGTCGGCCCAATATCTCAGGGCACTAACTAAGGAGGATAGACCATACCCTTATCCGTACTACCCGACTACCCAGGTACTAGAGAGTATCTTACCGAGTGCTATTCTCGGTGACACTATAGCAGTCCAACAACTGATAGGTTTATCTAAAGAGGGCTTCAAGAAATCTAGGCCGATCCGTACACAGGTTCTATCTGATGCACTACCACTCGAAGGGGTACTAACAGGGGTTACAAGGGTGGCCAACAGATGTGCACTTAAGAACCACTTGTATTTCTTGCGTGTATGAATCCCTCAACCGCGGGTTTATGTGTGTAACGACAGATCTCTGTGGCTTAAAGACACCATAATACGTCTCTACCCTGAAAACAAATACCCACAATTTCTGCCAAGGAAAGTGCTCTGATACCACTTGCAAGATACCAGATATAATAAATACGCAGAACATAAATAAAATGCTAGAAATGGAAGAATAACAGTAATATAACTAGCATAATCTCCACAATAACACATAAATAATATGAGAACAACAACTGAAATAGTACTTTGATTCAGAAAGCAATGTTCACGAGCCTCTTCAAGGGGGCAAGCTCCAGTCGAGCAACGCTCTGTTACAATAATCTCCAAGCTAGGGTTTTCATACCCTCGACCCTTATTTATGCTAAATATGTCTATTAAGAGAAGCATCTAGAGGAAGATCCTTCTAGAAGTGGAAGCTTCTATTAGGTCTTCTTACATCCACCTTATTCTATTTTATTTAAAGGCCTGATTAATATTGACCTTTATTACATCCGAATACATTGATCTACCTATGTGTGGGTTAGGACCTTAACACATCCCCACCACATTTGCACCCTTCCCAATGCACATTACTTATTCTGGCCTCTAGATTGCACTTCCATTGTTTTGTGACCTACAAACAACACCCAGATCTCTGCGATATACAAATTGAATGCCATCGTCCCCTCTTCTGTGTTACACATTATGCATTCAAAATTTCTGAGCCATACAATTTGACCACGGGACCTCACGTATTTTGGGGAACCCTTGTCACCCTATTTTGGATCCTCGGCTTGGCGGGTTCACGAAATCTCTAATTCCTAGTCATTGTTTCTTGTTCCTGCCACCTTCGTACCTCTTTCCAAATAAGCAACAACAAAGGTTTAGTGGTAATATTTCATCACGCAACAACTGTAAAGATCGTCATTAATAAGCAAAAGGCTCGAGGAAACAATCACACTAACTATCCCTATAGAACTTGTTCATAAACATACAGAAAAGATCTTGCCGGGTAATGGGATATCTATTACAAATTTCAATATATTAGTGAAAACAAATCTGGCCTACCGTTTCCCTATTCCATATTTAGACACTTTTTCGATTGCGGTTTCCCAGACTGGCGAGCTCAGGATTGTGTTTCCAATGTTTTGCGACTTGCAAAAAGTACCCAGAGTTCCATGATATACAATTTGTCCGCTGGAATGCCCCATCATGAGCTCGATCGATCGTCGTTCCTTTCAATACTTAGCCATAAGTTTGTTGTATGTTCAATATGTGGTACATTTCCATGGTTGCACATGCTGCAACCACTGTGTATCGAGTCTGGCCTACCGTTTCCCTATTCCGTACTTAGACACTTTTTTGATTGTGGGTTCCCAGACTGGCGGGCTCAACATTGTGTTTCCAATGTTCTGCGACTTTCAAACAGTACCCTAAGTTCTGCGATATAAAATTTGTCCGCTGGAATGCCCCATCATTCCCTCTTCCGTGTTACGCATTTTGTGGTCAAGACTTCCAAGACATACAATTTGACCCTTAGCCCTCACCTCTGCTGGTTATATCTTGCAACCCTATTTTCGAGCCCGGTCGACCGCTTTCGATAATTAGCCATTCCTTAATTGTTGTTCCCTGTCCCTGCTACCTTACTACTTCTTTCTGGATATGCAATCAGTAAGTTTTAATGCTAACAGTTCATCATGAAGGAACCATAAAGATTATCATTAATGAGCGAAAGGCTCGAGGAGATCTCCGAAACTTCTGCAATATAAAAATTGATTGTCGGACTGCCACATCATCCCCTCTTCTATGTTACACATTTTTCACTCAAACGTTTTGAGACATACAATTTGACAGTCGGGGAGTCACGTCTCCTGGGGAACTCTTGTCAACCTAGTTTGAAGCCCGTCCAACTGCTTTCCATACTTTCCCATTTCATGGAATGAATTTTGTGGATCCTCGGGTTGGGGGGTTCATGAAATCTCTAATTCCTGGTCACTATTTCCTGTTCTTGCTACCTTCATACTTCTTTCAAAATATGAAACGACCAAGGTTCAATGCTAACATTTCATCATGCAACAACCGTACATACTATCATTAATAAAAAAAAGGCTCGATGAGACAGTCACATTGACTATCGCTACACAACTTGCCCAGAAACATGCATAAAAGATCTTTCCAGGTAATGGGATATCTATTACAAATTTCAATATATTAGCGAAAACGAGTCTGACCTACTGTTTCCATATTCCATACTTATCCACTTTTTCCATTGCGGGTTCCCAGACAGGTGGGCTCACAATTGCGCTTCCAATGTTACAGTACTCGGAGTTCTGCGATATACATATTGACCTCTGGACTGTCCCATCATTCCCTCTTCCATGTTATGCGTTTTGCACTCAAAAATTCCGAGACATACAATTTTACCGTTGGGCCCTCACCTCTCATGGTTATACCTTGTAACCCTATTTTGAAGCTCGACTAACTGCTTTCGATAATTAGCCATCCCTTAATTTCTCTTTCTCATCCTCACGACCTTCATACTTCTTTCTAAATATGCAATTACTAATCTTTGATGCTAACAACTCCTCATGCAGGAACCATCAACATTGTCATTAATGAGCAAAACACTCAAGGAGATCTCCCATTAATACACATTAAACCAAGATCCGTGGAGAGTTATATTATCCCTTCCGATTGTTCATCTCAAACAACATAGAATGTCTTTCATGGGTCGTCGCATTGACACATTCACAAAATTTCGAATCCTTAATTGCTCTTTGTCGTACCTGCCATATTCACACTTCTAAGTGTGCAATTACTAGTCTTTAATGCCAGCTTCACATCATGCAACAACAGTCGATATTTTCATTAATGGGCGAAAGGCTTGAGGATATCTCTCATTCACACACATTGGACCAATATTTGCAGAGAGTTATATTATCCCTTCCAAATCTTCATTTCAAACATTGTCTGGAGAAAACAAACATTATCGTAAACTTATGGCAACAACTCGACAACACTTCTGTGGAGATACAATGAATTTATTTGGGTGTGAGGACCAAAAATTCCAGTGGTCAAGGGCATACTTTTACTATTCATCCCGTTCCGCCAAGAATGAAGTGATTTGGACCTCTAGAATCACTCGTGCAGGTTGCGTCCCTGGATTTTTTGACTATAAGGAGGTGGTTTCTTGGTGCACTGAAAAATATATTTCAAGCCAAAGAATTATTCCACTGCATGACCATTCTCCTGTTTGTTTGTCACCTCAGGTCTTCCGCAAGATGTTAAGATTATAAGAGCCAACATTGACCTTCAGAGAACAAGACTGCAAGCAGTTCCTAGAAAAACATGATAACGGGTTGGACCTCTTACCTGAGTTCCTGGAAGACCCAACAACAGTTCCTAAAGATATCACAAAGTTGCAGGTAAGTTCCTTTAGAAATCCTTTCTGGGAAATTGCCTGGCTGTTTACAAGAATAACATGACAAGAATCCATGGCAAGCATTTCCCGCATGGTTCTTTCTATTTTGTATTTCATAGTCAAGGAACAATCCATTTTTTATTGGGGGAAGCTAATTTACATTGAAATCTATTCCCAATTGTCATGATTCAAAGAAGATAATTTTTTTTATAAGTCATCCTACTTGGTTTTTGCGATAACGCATTGTTGTTTGTTTCCAAAACTGTCTCTGTCTAAGAAGATAAACTATGAATTCGACCCAGTAACATTCTGGTACTAGGCCTTGTGGAAGCACAAGTCTTCCCATTGTTTTTATGAGGTTTTTAATGACTTTGTCTTGGTTTTCAAAGATTTATTGTTGGAAAAGGATGCTCCCCAGATGGCTGGCCAAGAAATCAAGTTTTTGGACAGGAAGGTGACACTTGAACAAATGGAAAATTACAGTGTAATAATTATTTTTGGTTCTAAGGAAAATCCTGCTTTCCTTCCATGTCACATCACAGACAAGATGTTTGTTACAGGAATAGCAAGGAAATACAACTATTGGTTGCATTTTTTCCATGGCAAGAGAAAAAAATAGTTCATTCCTCTTCCTTGTAAATTTGTGGACTTCGTGTTCAGGAACATCAACAAGATTGATGAATTCGCGGTCCGTTTCAACAACTTGAACCTAAGATATGCTAAAAGGCTAAGAGGGTTCGACCCTAATGGGATTTTTCTAGAACATTTACTAACAGTTGGCTTTAGAAGCTCTTTTATCCATACACACTTGAATGAAGACAAAGACAATGGCAACAACACTCCTGCTCCTGACGATGGCGACGTAGAAACATTGCAAAGCACAAATGAATTGTAGAGACAAGAGGGAAAAAGCACCGGTGATAAGAGTGTCCAGTCCTCGACCAACATTCCCAAGAGCATGACATCACGGAGCATCGCCACAACGGCCCACCCCAGTAAGAAAGAAACCCATAATTCTTCAAATGGAGGAGGAGATAAGAACCCTCCTCATAGAAAAATTGATAGTTCTCACAAGCTTCCCATGACGAAGAAGAGAAAAAACATTGTAGGGCAAGCCGAAGAGCCCGAAACTAGAAGTGAGAACATGCAACTTGAGACCATTGTGGATGATGTGTTCCGCAAAGTTGATCATCCCACGAATGCAATGCACCATAGTTCCAAAATGGAAATAGCTGACACTGACATTTTTGATGAAGATGAATCCTTCATATTCCAGAGCATTGTTTTTGACAGACAATCTAAAAATTTAATTATTAAAAAGAGAGATGTAACAAATAAGAAAGGGAAACCTCGTTCAAAGATTAACCTTCGGGACATGCAGCCGTCCCAAATCTCCCGATTTCACCGAGCAACCGTAAATTCTCTTGATGATTCCATTGGAGGAATTGAAGCGAAGAATGCCATATTGAAGGACCGAATCAAGGAATTGGAGGAGGATTTGATCCCTACCCCATTGTTTTCCAGTCCTTTAGAAAGAACCGTGTCTTCCACCCCCGCAACTAAGTTAAAAGGATCCTCTATCCTCCTCACATCCTATAGAGGCTATGTGGAGAAGAATATCAAGAAAAGAATGGAGCTAGTTATTGAAGCCTGGGAAACATCACAAAATATAGCGTCCTTTCAAATGAGGGCACATGCTTTGCACCAACATTTGCAGGCAGATTTAAAAAATGTAGAACATTTCTATCTAGAGATGGTGATCCCCTTTGGAAACCATGTCATCAACATCTCAGATCTGAAAAGAAGACAAGAAGATCTCCCCTCCCCAAACTGAATCAAACAATTAAAATCATGCTGGAAAGAGAAAATTAAGAACCTACATCTCATTGTCGAATCATGTGAACAAGCCATAGCAGATAAAGAATAATTATTCAGAAACTTGACCGAAATAGACTTAGCTGGAAGTACCAACGAGGTTCAAGACCCAAAGTTAATACTCAATTCCTTGTCCTTAACCAAGCAAGCCTTCGATGAAAAAGTTGATATTTTAAAGGGGTTGTCTTTAGAAAAGTTTTACGACATCCTTGAATATGTCAAGATGATGTGGACAACTGGCTAGTGGACTATTCATCACAAAATGAAGAAATTGCACAGGCTTTGCATAGTATTTCTGTCGATCTAAGGAAATTAGAAAACGAGATTTTCAACATAAAAATATGGGATGAAATCAATGTGGGCCCCATGAGAAGCTACATTGAAGAATGGCTCCAAAGGGGAATTGACAATTTCATCGACGAAGGGCAACAACCGATTGGCACGATTCTAGTGGCTACCGACAGGATCAATAAAATGGAATCAACAAGCAAATAGAAAAGGGAGAAATAGATACCAGCATAGTAAGTCTATACTGATCACATCTTGCTTTCTTTATCAATCTAGTTATTCCACCTCTTTAAATAGAAATCTCTAACCAAAGACTAATAACTTCGAATTTTTTCTTTTCAGGTCTTCCGCTCTATCGTCGCCCACTTCTTCTTTCTACAGACCTATTTCTTGTACTTATTTATTTTATGGCCTGTAGGAGCCCCAATCCCAGTCTGTATGAAAAACACATTTAAATTTCAAGAAATATGTAACAGAAATTATTAATTTTTGATAAATTTCAAAGAATTTTTTTATCTTCAACTATGCTGGATGTTAGGAAATTGTGTTTATTAAATTTTAATGTTTCATGTGTCTGACATATTTAAAAAATAAATAAAAATACTATCCTTTTTTATTGCTTCAAGTCATTGCGACGAAAATTTTCTAAGTCTCAGGTTGTTGTTTCCGTGCTAACAGATTAATCTGCAAGAATATCTACATAAATAGAAACCTTCAATTTTTTTTTTTTATCTTTGCCAAATATACTAGTTGGTGCTATAAAAATTTTACTTAGTAATTTTCGATTAAATAAAAATAATAGATACATGTTGCAATTACAAAGTTGGTGCTATAAAATATTTTACTTAGTAATTTTTGATTAAATAAAAATAATAGATACATGTTGCAATTACCAAGTTAATTCCATTTGTTTGTGAAATATTAGAAAAGGTGTTAATCTTAACATTATGAAATTTCTCAGTAACATTTTCTTGCTACCTTATGCATGCCCTCTTCCTGGACATAAATTGCAAATCAACGTGTCCCGCCATAGCAGTGCATTTATTCCCATTCCAACTCGGCAGGGACTACGCTGCCATGAAACACTTGTTTTAGAATGTACTTTGCAATGATCGTGAATGTATTGGTTTCTTGCTACCCAAGGTTGATAAATGGAAAACTTGAAAATTTTCATGTTAAAGTTTTTTTAAATGCATATAAGGGAAACTACTTAAAGATAGAGTTATTAGTAATTTTATCATTTTAAGTGAAGTGGAAAAGATAGAGTTATTAGTAATTTTATCATTTTAAGTGAAGTGGATTTGTGATAAGTCAAGCTAAATGATGATCAATATGCACTGACTTGCAAAGCATTTATTGCATTATTTGGGTAGTGTATATACCCTTGACTATCTATACATATACATTTAATGATGCATTATTTTGGTAGTATTGCACTAAATGCTTTGCAACTTCGTGCATATTGATCACCAAAAGAAAACTATCAATGAGTACTTTGTCATGGGAGGATCATTAAATGTTAGAAATTGAGATTGAAAGGTTAGAAACTTTAGTTTCTAGGCTATATCTCATTCCTTCTGCCCTCGTCTCATACTTATAATTTTCGTTGGTTATAACATGGCCAAACAAAGTCATTTTTTTCAAACGTGGTATTGCTATAATGCTTCTAAGAGTTCTTTTCAATGGAATGTGACACTTAAAAAAATTGGAACACATAAATATTTTGTAATAATGAATGAAGCAAGACTATCGAATCATTATTGAAAGATGTAGAAATTGTTGAACAAGTAGTCAGATGCAAACTTCATTGTTTGAACCAAAACATAAACTTTGCATAAGTTGAAATGAGGTGAAAATAGTACTAAGAATATGATTCTCTTTATATGTTTCCATCATCAACAAAGGGGTGCTCCTTCAGCTGATCTAATCATATGACCCTTCCATGAAGAACAACCAAAAGGAAAATCTTCTACTTACACTAATTGCTCACTACTGTAAGAGCATGTTATACCATGTCGCACCCAAGTACACTTTTGGGCTCAACACTCACTGGAAACAATATGTTTAAGGGAATGGTATTGGTCAATTCATGTCTCGATTTGACATATTGTGTCCCTCTTGAAGCTATTTTAGATCAAATCTGGAGTCAATTTGATTTGTTTATGATTTACATACCTTTCTTCAAATTGTAGATTAAATCCTTCTTGAAGAACCAAAAAATGAGTGGGACACCATTTGAGCTTTGTTGGTTTGGGGGGTGCAGCCTTTGACTCACCCTATAGTGGCACAAGAAGGTTGCAAGGGGGTTGTTTCCCCCTTGACCCTCACAATAGCACCCAACATTCAATGAAAGCGTTCTTCTTAATACTGTAGGGAGTTATCCAAGGATGCTACAACAATGAAGGATTTCATAGAAAATGCTATAATGTACTAAGAAGCTTATGACACTTCTTTGTAAATGGATGTGGTGTTGCATTGATGAAGAACACAACATTGAAGTGATCTCTATACTTAACTAGTAAGTTGATTGCTAAAAATACTTAACTTCACAAATCTAAAACTTGTTGAAGTGAGTAGATGTAGTAGAGGGCAGGGGGTGGAAATGTCAAGGAGACTAGATCTAAGGCCTTTATAGGAACAAGACTAATGGTGTTAGACCTAATATGGGTAAAATATGAAAGCCCTTGATGTGATTAGATCTAAAGTCTATGATAATTAAGCTTTGATACTAATTGTTAGTACGATTGCAACAAATGATAAATGCTCACAAATAGATTGCCACCACTATACAGTGTAGATTCAAACTCCGATGGATATCTCACAAACCAAATTGATCTGGATGTCTCACAAACCAACTTGATCTCAATGAAAGTTAGTAGGAAACTTTAACCTTTATAACTCATTTTTAGAAAAAATGAATGCTCTTATAATTTATAAATGTAATATTGTAAATATAATTAATATAAATATAATTTTAGTTGGATCTTATGTAACTTGTAACTAGTCTAAATTTATCTTAATCTCAAGTTTATCGTGCATTAATAGTGATAAAATATTATGACATATAAATATTTTCTCAAACTTTTATATTCTATATAAAGTTTATATTTCAAACATTTTAATATTTTTTTATTTAATAAATTAAAGTAATATGAATAATTTTTAAAATAATAATATAAAAAAATTTAAATAATAAAGTGACCCTCATTGATAAAGATTTCATTTTTGGAAAGGAAAATAATTTAAAACAAGTGTTGCATGGCAGAGTAGTCCCTTCCGGGTTGGAATGGGAATAAATGCACATGTATGGAGGGACCGTGGGAGAATGAGAAGCCCAAAGTACCATAGACACATGGAAACTATCATGGACACATGAAAAACAACATGCAGGACAAGTGGTATCCATGTAGAAAAGGACACGTGGCACTCTGCGACACATTAGCCATAAGATGTCACGCTGCTACATGACTTCGAGAGAATGTCACTACGAGAGTTTTCCATCCAGAAAAAACACAGTTCCCCCGAAGCCCGGAGCCGCAAAGAGCTGGAGTCCCAAATTCCCGAATTAGTTAATGATAATATTATATTAATATTGGGTTAACAAGTAATTAGCGAGAAATTCACTTTGTGAGAAATTTGTTCCATCGCTAAATATGGCCAGGCGAGTTCTAAAATTGGCAAGTTGGTAAAACTTTAACAAGGATGTTAAAGTGTCAGGGTCACCCAGATCGCACATTGGAAACTGAACGACGACTCACATTCATTTCAGAAAGAGAAGGCACCTCAGCATTAATCTCCTAGAGAAATTATGGCATTGAAACCATTTAGTTTTTGAAAGTATTCTCATTCTAATTATATTGTGTTTTGCATAATCCATCTTGCTTTTATTTTCTTAATAAGATTCCATAATTTTTCCTATTACCAGTAGTGCAACAGAAGCTACTAAAAAGCACATATATCTCCATCACTTGTAACTTGATATATTTTTGGAGTTTGACTTGCCATCTTGGAAATTTACATTCCTATGTTGTATGTTTTATCTCTTTAATGTATTTATGAAATTCATTTATAATAATCTGTGTATACTTCCAACTGACTTTCATCTCAATATTTAGAGTTAACTTCAATTTCCATAGTCAATTCTTTAATTTTTCCCATGGTCAAAGCAAGCAACATCCATTTCATTCTATTAAATAGATCATCTGACTTGTCTGTCTCTATATATGTTAGGATAAATAAATTTATATGTGGTGGAAAAAAAACCCATTTAATTTTTTTTGAAAATGTGTTCAGTGTCGAAGTGATCCAGATTATTTTGAGAATGACATGAAGGAAAAAATATAACCGAGATATAGAAATGCAATACACAAAAATATAGAAGAGAACACATAAATACAGTGAAACCCAACTTCTATTACTGACTAAGATAGAAAAACATTGTAGAACACAAACTTGAAAAATGGGGTAGCTTATCTCTAAAAAGAAATAGACGTTGACTACACTTCATTCACAATAAGCTTTACATCACAATCCATTGCATCCTTAAAGGGCCTCCTTCACCTCAATTATATATGAGAGATTTAGAGGAAAACTGATCCAGGATGATCTTCACAGTCGACACATTTTCAGTCGGCTTCAAATACTGCCAACATTGTCCAGTCAACAAATAGCTCACATAGGCTTTCATTTGCATTTCGAATGAAGTCAATTGGACTTCACATGCTAGAGATATGTCTTGTTGATATTTAGGGGCAAAATGGCATTTGTAAAATGTATAATACATGAGATAGGGTTCTCATAATTATGTATTTTTCATTATTTAAAAGGGATTATTTTGAGCAAAGCCATGTTGGCTTTCAATCCCTAGTCTGAAGGAGAGTTCTAAGGAGAGTTGATATCTTCATGGATGGTTGAGAGATATTCTCAAACCAATCCCTTAAGATATGCCAAGATCATAATTTATGGGATCTTGAGATATATTATCTCCATGAAAATCTTAATGTGGTTGAGATGGAGATGTTATATAAACCATTCTTGGGGGTCAAGAAGAAGGGGGAGAAGAGAGGAAAGAGCTTGTGGAAAGCTTATTGAGAGCTTATTGATTCAGAGGATGTCTTTGTAAAGGAGAAACAGGTTGTAGGCTTGTTTATGTAGCCCTTTTTTAAGCAGAATCAATAGAGAAGATATATGGGATTGATCAGGGGATCAAATTTTGCTCAAAAATTCAAAGTGCACGGAATCGCTTCAAACCGGACGAGAGCGTAGGCCTCGTCGTTGCAAACCCAACGCAATTTGTTTCATCTCAAATGGACGTCGGGAGCGAGAGATATTGCAATTTGTTCATCAAGTCAAACATGTAAAAAAATTTGATGCTGACTGTATAGTCCGTACAGGATGACGTGGTAGGGCCGTACAGACCATACGATGATGTGGCATATGATGATGTGGCAGTTTTTTGGTCAATTATTGGGTGCCACGTGGCCCAATCGTGGGCTGCCACGTGGCACCCCGGCATTGGTTGATTGGTTGATATGTTAAAATGTATTGGAGTCCGTGGGGTTCGACCCCCGGACCTCCCCACAGGCGTAAAGCTCTAACAAAGACCGCCGACCAATACGCCCACACTATGTGACTTAACATATAATTGTTTGCATTATTTTTAAAATCATATGATTGTACATATGGGCGGGGGTCGGGCCGGGGCTTAGTCCCGGCCCATGGTCGTATAGTCGTTTCATATGGCCACTGTATATATATGCGCGCGGTTGCTATGAAACATGCGGGTTTTGGAAGTGGTTTGAACGGTTAACACTTTGGCACATGGTTATATGCCAACATTTCATATGAACCTAGTTAAGTAAGCGAAAAGTTAGAACGGTTCAACCGTTTAGCCCTTTTACCAATGCGCGCAGTCACATGATTCTCATACGCCCAGGTGCTAGGTGGTTAGGGGCTGGCACGCCCTTAACCATCCTACGGTTTGCACTATTGGCGCGGTTGTGCCCGGTGCTGGGTTTTCATGCTTTATATTGCGTGTGTGCCAGGTTCATCAGACAAGGGTGCAATTTGTAGATGCAGAGACAACAAGCTTGAAGGGGGAGACTTCCAGGAGGCCTAACTTCTTCGTTTTTCGACCGATTGAGGTGCCGAAAGAGCCCAGACATGGGTTTTTGGACGCTCTGAAGCCATTGGAGCAGTCGGTTTGTCAGTTTGAGCATTGTAAGACATGTTTTTGAGCACTTTTGAACAATTAATAATAATGATCCATTGGAAGCTGGACCAGGAGATGTAGCCCAAGAGAGGGGTGAACTCCTTTATCAATTGCTGTGTTTATGTGATTATGTTCATTGATTATGCTGTTGTCTATGTGTGTTTTGCATAATTAATCCCTTAATCTATGTGTTGCAAACTGATCATTTTTGTTTAAACACATAACATTTACATTGCAAATAATTTCAAGTATTTCAAGTCTTCTTCAATTTTTAGATCAAGTTGGTATCACAGCACTGGTTTTTGAAGACTTGATTGTTTGCAATTTTTTTTTTCTGATGCTCACAAGGTTGAAACTCACAAGAGGAGAAGGTCAACTTGTGGAGCCAAGTTCTTATATGAAAAGGAGGAAGCATATACCATCACCGCAAGTTTCAGGGAGACATTCACCAAGCATGGCTCATGCAGAAAGTCATGAACGTGTTCCTGCCGAAGATGAAGATCTCAAAAAGGTTGTCATGGAGATGAGAGAGATGATGAAGATCTTGATGGAAAGGAACATATTGTCGCAAGGTGAAGGTTCCAACCCTTCAATGCATAAGGGAGGCAATGGTGACAAAACTCCAGACGGAAATGGAGGGAATGGTGCTTCTCCACCACCCTCTCCTCCATCATCATCATCTTCTTCTTCTTCTT
>JZKD02S1854873.1:1107835-1118647 GCA_000966675.3 Picea glauca | reverse complement strand
TTGGCACATGGTTATATGCCGACATTTCATATGACCCTAGTTAAGTGCGCGGGAAGTTAGAACGGTTCAACCGTTTAGCCCTTTTACCAATGTGCGCGGTCACATGATTCTCATATGCCCAGGTGCTAGGCGGTTAGGGGCTAACGTGCCCTTAACCGTCCTATGGTTTGCACCATTGGCGCGGTTGTACCCGGTTCTGGGTTTTCACGCTTTATATTGCGTGTGTGCCAGGTTCATCAGACAAGGGTGCAATTTGTAGATGCAGAGACAACAAGCTTGAAGGGGTAGACTTCCAGGAGGCCTAACTTCTTCGTTTTTCGACCGATTGAGGTGCCGAAAGAGCCCAAAAAGGGTTTTTTGGACGCTCTAAAGCCATTGGAGCAGTCGGTTTGTCAGTTTGAGCATTGTAAGACATGTTTTTGAGCACTTTTGAGAAATTAATAATAATGATCCATTGGAAGCTGGACCAGGAGATGTAGCCCAAGAGAGGGGTGAACTCCTTTATCAATTGTTGTGTTTATGTGCTTATGTTCATTGATTATGCATATGTCTTTGTGTATTTTGCATAAGTAATCCCTTAATCTATGTGTTGCAAACTGATCCTTTTGCTTTAAACACATAACATTTACATTGCAAATAATTTCAAGTATTTCAAGTCTTCTTCAATTTTTAGATCAGGGATTCATGAATCCGAAGACGTATCCAGGGGGTCTAGTGAACTCCATTATCATATTGTTGTGAAGGTTGTATGTGTGATTTTGATGCATTCTTACTTGGTTAAGTAGAGTTTTTATTTATAAACATACACAACATTTTTGACAATTTTATGTGATTATTTCCTTAATGAAACATGGTTAATTAATCAAATTGCCCTTATTCAAATGCAATTTTGTCAGTAAAAGATCTTATTTTGAAAATTTGGATGTAAGAATATTCTCGCCAAGTTTTCAAATCAAGTGGTATCAGAGTTGGTCTGACCAATTTTGCAGATAGTGAATATCACCATGGGCAAAGGATTGAAGTGAGGGAGACTTCAAGAGTTGGAATAAATCAACGAATGCATTCTAACAGAGAATGCAGAGCTCTGAAGGCTTCCACAAACAACAGAGAATGAGAAGAAAAAATTGAGGCTCATGTTAGCGAAGATGGTGGAGGAGAAAATTGGAGAGTGCTCCACTACAAAGGAAGCATAAATTACCTCCAAGATCAAGCCAACTTGTGGCCATGGTAGGTTTATCAATTATGATTCTTGTAATAAAAATATAGATGTATGCACATTTTGTCAAGTACTACAAGATACTTCTCATGCATCGAGAAACCAAGGTGGTTTCTCAGAAGCCTTATCTTTGGAGTCGTCCAAAGCAGGACAAAAGGAGGATTTTTTGGCAAAGTTGTTGAGTGATGAAGGTTTGGTGAAGCCATCTTCCACACCCAATCCATAATTTGTAATTGAGCTAAACAGTGTCGGTAATTCTTCAGTTTCTTGTTCATCCCTTTATGATGATAATGCTTCTTTTGGATCTTTTGAAAAGCATACATTAGGAATAGGTAAAAATATCCTAACCAATATGAGTTATAAAGGAGGAGGTCTTGGTATTAATGGCCAAGGCATCACTCAATCACTAGAGGTGGTAGAGAGGCCTCGATTTTCAGGATTGGGGTATGTTGAAGGAGAATGCTCAAAGGTAGTTGAAGATGATAAATCTTCAAGCAAAGAGTTCAAGCCATTTCAACAAAAAGACGACACATCACTTTCTGGGAGTGATACATCTAGCAAGGAATCCCGGAAAAAATCGAAATCTCCTCAAAGCTATACAAAACACGATTATTCAAAATTGTCCTTTGATTATAAGAAATATGATCATCAAATTTTTTGGACCATGTATCCTTGTACTTTTTGCTGATCTCCTAACCATTGTCTAGCCAAGTGTTGGAAGAGACAATATTTATGCAAGAAAGTTATGGATATAAGTCATGAAGATCACCTTCGGAGTCCACATGGCAAGAAGGACTCAACGTTAAAGAACAAGGGAAAGAATTTCTGCACTCATTGTAATATGAGTGGGCACTAGATCGAGAAATGTTGGAAACTTCAACCGCAATTTCGTCCCGAGAAGGATAAAAAGGTCATGCAAAAACCCATGCAAAAGGAGGTTGTTAAAGAGGTGATGGATCATGTGATCAATGTTACTGTTCAAGTCTCCAAAGAAATGCGGTCGCAGAAAGAAGGTACCCTTGAGTGGTTGGGTAAGAAATGGATATCATTCTTGCATAGCTAAGATTAGCATAAGTTGTAGCACCTCCAACCATTTTTCTTGTTTCCATTGACTGAAAAAACATGGAGGAAAACTAACTTAGTTTGTATGAGCAACATTGATAAAGATCACTTATTCACAATGAAACTATGAAGTATATCATTTGTTTGTTCATCGTTCAGTTTACCACATGTTATAGTGGATTGTACACAATGTTGCTACCACCATGCGATTCATTCCATTTGCAGCCTCTAGCACGAACTGTCAACAAGAATAACAATGTATGGCATGCACCTGGTTATGGCCCAGTTGTTCCTCAAGAGTGCAGTGATTGTGGCAAGAAATTCAATATGGTTGGGCCCATATAGTCTGCCCCGATTCATGATCCTGATTGGGTTTCGTCCATATTATCAAATGTTGTTGCCCTCAAATATCGCTATTGCATTTGACAAAATATATGTTGTCTTGACGTCAATATCTGAGGAGTTACAGGATGTACCGCTTTATGTAAGTCTCCACAGTTTATGTGCAACATTAAAGTGTACGTCTCCATCAACAGTCATGTTTCGATCAACAATTATAAATGCAGGATACAATATCTCAGGAACTCATGCAAATCCACTTGGTCTGAAGACAGATGCCCCAATGCACATTATCTGGGATATTATGTGTTGCTGGATTAAAACCTATCCAGTGAAGGGTCAACCCCCTGATCAGTCAGGAAGCGTCATCCTAATTTCACACGGGCACAATCTGCTCTTAGAAAAGCACAGAGTAAAAATGTTTCTCGTTTTCTTCCTAATCCTGAAAAATTACTGGGGATCAAATCCCAGGGTTGGTTGCTGAATTACAAAAAAACATGCTTCTCTGATGGGGCCTGAATTTTTCAATAATATATCTCAGGGGTTGTCGGAAGAAAAGCGACCAAAGTTGGAGGATTAATCCAACCCAACGTGGCAGAATATCTCGATGGTCGTTGGGATACATAATGCGAAATCCACCAACAATACAAGGCCTCCAATTCTGGCATTGATCGTGTGTTGTCAACTGTACGTTCATGGTGTTTTTTCGTTGATCATGTATTTTGGGATTTGATCCATGATTTTGTGCATGCAACCATCATTCGTGGGATTCTCCACTGACTGACGAGTTTTGTTATGGTGTGATTTGATTACAAACAGAAGTGGGTAAGATATCTGAGCGACACCACAAATATCCCATGGTTTCTCTCAGGTGGGTGCCTATTCCTCCATGTCGATGTATGGGCAAGATCCATGGGGAGGAACCCTGGAGATCAATGCCGACTCAGCCACGGACGATGACAGGAGCAGGAACCTGCAAGACTTCGACAATCCCCTCTTTCCAGGTAGCTAGATGAGACTCAACAGAGCTGGTTGTTGGGGCCTGGAGAGCAGAATAAGAAGAACGTCAAGGCGAATATCAAGATGCCAGGAGACGATTTGGGTAGTTTGAAAGATGAACTTCTGCCCAAAGATGACGAAAAATCTCTGCATTACAGAGAGAGACAACAAGATCAGCATGGATGACATCTTACAAACATGGACAAGATAATTTGGATGGTGGCAGCTCAAGCATTTCGTGTTGTCCAGCCTCGCATGGACACTGGAGGCCTTCCATAAGATGGTCATGATTTCTGCGGACCATCATCCAAACTGACACTGGAGGAAACACAACCCCACCGAATATTTTCCTTTCATGCAGCGAGGGGTCGAATCCTGCAGCAAGACGAGATCTATATGTTCCATGGACAGGGCGTCATGGGATTGGGACGGGGCCGCGGAGTTTCTACAGTCTCCATGTGGGGTCTCGTGTGTGACCAGAAATAAAAAGTTGGGGTTGGGCAGTCTCGCATTGGAGTCGTGACTGGGAAACATCTTGCTCAGATTTGTGGCGAGGAGTACTCTCGATCTGTGTGCATGTTCCTGTGGCTACAATGTGAGTCCTCTGTGATGGTTCTGGATTTAACGGTGATTCTAGGAACAACGATGGAATGAATCTTCTACTGGAGATGGATATGTTTGTGTGTGAGATCCTGAGCACAGTTGATGCACTTTTATTTCTGCTTATTTTAACCTCTCCTAGGCAGGTGCCATGCTGAAGTATTATCTATAAGCATAACAGGACTGGTGCTTCTATTCTTTGCACCCAACACTTTATCCATCGACTCTAATGCCGTCTCTATAGTGAAGGGAATGATTCCAAGAGTGAAGCGAGAAAGTCTGAATACAACTGTGAGTCTTCTTGGTGAAAATATCATACCTCACAATTTTTTACGTTCTCTTTTTTGATCAAAGAGATTGTTTGGCTATTGAACAGCTCGGTACACATGCATGTAGACTGCAGATATCATTTTGGCCACCAGAATGACAATCATTGCACCTTCAACAGTTTTAATCATGACAGGGCCACTTTTCATCTTGAACCTATCGAAGGTTTTCATCAACATGGGGGTATGTCTATCACCAAAAGCATTATAGTGAGTTTGATAAGCATTATAGTGAGTTTGATAAAGTCCTTTGATCAGCTGAAACATCCACTAAAATGGTGAAGAAATGTATGGTCACTATAAGTTCACTAACCCTTTAAGTTTTTGGAAATTGACCATTTTGTTTGTAGAGCAAGCCATTGATACATGGTTTGGGAGTTGGGCATTTTAAGTGCACATATTTTGTAGTGGGGGTTTGCACCATTAGTGCAGCATATATTACTGCACATTCTATAATGGGTAGATACGACCATAAGGTTTTGCCTAATTTGTGCACATTTTGGTAAATCAAAGTGAGGAGAGTGAGAGCCGTTATTGTTGCGCCTTAAGCCTTCATTGGCTTCTTTGTAATCATGATGTAAATAGTGGGTTGAGGCGATTTGCCTACGTCATTTTGGCGATACATCGTAAACTTGACCAAGAGTGTAGTTATAAACTCTTGGCAAGTAAAAAACTTATGCAGGTATCATCAGTTACAGGTTGCAAATTTATGCATATGTGGGCTTCGACATTTCATCTCCAAAGAAAAAGAGTTGAAGGAGACAGGGAATGTGCCTTTTAGAACATTTGCTTGGCAACAGTTGCAAGTGTTTGAGTTACATTCCGTTTCTGAAGTACAGGGAATGAAGTCATTTGCTTGTAGTTGATGATGGATTGCAGGTCCAAAAGTTTTTCTCCGTGTGGAGGTGTGATCCAGGAGGATCTTCACAGTCGACACATTTTTCGACTTCAAATACTGCCAACATTGTCCAGTCAACAAAGAGCTCACACTAGGCTTTCCGATGCATTTCGAATCAAGTCAATTGGACTTCACATGCTAGAGATATGTCTTGTTGATATTTAGGGGAAAAATGACATTTGTAAAATGTATAATACATGAGATAGGGTTCTCATAATTATGTATTTTTCATTATTTAAAAGGGATTATTTTGAGCAAAGCCATGTTGGATTTCAATCCCTATTCTCAAGGAGAGTTCTAAGGAGAGTTGAGATCTTCATGGATGGTTGAGAGATATTCTCAAACCAATTCCTTGAGATATGTCAAGATCCTAATTTAGGGGATCTTGAGAGATATTATCTCCATGAAAATCTTGATGTGGTTGAGATGGAGATGTTATATAAACCCTTCTTGGGGGTCAAGAAGAAGGGGGAGAAGAGAAGAAAGAGCTTGTGGAAAGCTTATTGAGAGCTTATTGATTCAGAGGATGTCTTTGTAAAGGAGAAATAGGTTGTTGGCTTGTTTATGTAGCCCTTTTTGAAGTAGAATCAATAGAGCAGATTCATGGGATTCATGAATCCGAAGACGTAGCCAGGGGGTTTGGTGAACTCCATTATCATATTGTTGTCAATGTTGTATGTGTGATTTTGATGCACTCTCACTTGATTAAGTAGAGTTTTTACTTATAAACATACACAACAATTTTGACAATTTATTTGATTATTTCCTTAATGAAGCATGGTTAATTAATCAAATTGCCCTTATTCACATGCAATTTTGTAGATCTTATTTTGAAAATTTGGATGTAAGAAGATTCTCACCAAATTTCCGGATCAAGAACAATTCCCATGATGCTTGTGGGATAAATTAGACTAATTTTATAAAATGACATAGGCATGTAAAATGCTAGGACTTCCTGGGTGGTCACCCATCCCAGTACTACTCTAGCCCGAGCATGCTTTACTGTGGAGTTCTAATGGGATCTGATGCATTAACACTAAGTTATAGGTATGTACATAAGACCATTACATGATGTATGTAATTAACAAATGAAGATGACATTACATTCCATTCCCCATCAAAAGGGTGAATGCTATGGTTTATAAAAACCATAGGCTTAAAATGGTGATTCAGTGGAAAAGGTGGATGGCCACCGAAATCCATCTGGATCATTCCTCCCCCCTTAGGAATCAATGGTCCCCATTGCGTCAAGTTCCCTTGGGAGATGGGGAGACTTCTGCTAAATCTGAATCTTGGTGCACTGCTTGTCTTGCTAAAGAAGTTGTCCTGCTTAGCTTGTTGAAGGCTGTCATGAACTTGTTGCTGGAGGGGTTGAATCCATTCAAACAATCTAGTTGCATGATCTATCTGAGTGTGGGAGAACTATGTCAGTGAAGATGCAACATGAAGAGTATGAAGGGTTCTGTTATAACCTTGTTTGACTGGGTAGTGCGGAGGCACCCACGTAGTTGAAACAAGAACATCTTGGTACTCTTATATAATCTTGTCGATCACATTGTCGAAATATTGCTCGTCTCCCTTCTTCTGAAACTCGAACTAGTGAGTTCCACTCTCCAGATCAATGATCCACACTCTCTCGCGATCCAACGATCCTGATCTCCTCTCTCGCGAATCAGGATTTCGTGTTTTGTGACTTTGGAGGTTGGCTTACCTCTGCTTCCCCGATTCCTGATTTCCCGATATCCGCTTTCCAGATGAACGGTCTAGATCCCTCCTTCGATCAACGACATTGATCCTTTCATGAACTCAGACTTTGCAAGTTCTCATGACTCCTATTTCTGACTTCTCGAGTTGCGAGTCAACAAAACACTTATCTCTCGCCACACGTCCCTTCTCAACGGATGGCTAGGATCCTTTCATGAACTTAGACTTCGTGAGTTCTCACGACTCCTATATTTGACTTCCCGTGTTGTGAGTCACCAAAACGCTGATATCTTGCCATGCATTCCTTCCCGATGGACGGCTAGGATCCTTTCGTGAACTCGGACTTCGCGAGTTCTCACGACTCCTATATCTAACTTCCCGAGTTGCGAGTCAGTGAAACATTGATCTCTCGCCATGCATCCCTTCTCAATGGACAACTAGGATTGTTGCGGCTCTTAGCTCCTCGGGTATTCTCCTCCTGGATTTTCTCTTAAGGGTTCTTCCTTCGAAGCCTATGGGTTTCTGCCACGTACCCTTCCCAGCACCAATGACTGGGATTGACCTCGTGACTTCGAACTTCACGAGCTCTCACTCTTCCCCTCGCAAATATTCAGAACTTCGGGACTTCACAAAGTCCACTCTCCTGTGCAACTCCAAAAGGTTAAATCTCATGCACTTTCCTCTAAATCCAATGACTGTTGGGCCATGCGCTTAGATCTAACTGCTAAGATCTGATCTCCTCCCTATGTGCATTTCTAATTGTCTGGACATGGTTCCAATGGTCCAGATCTTTCACAGCGTTCGATCCAACGATCACTGTTTCTCCTCCTCTTGAGCTTTCACTTTCTTCCTTGACTTGGAAGACTTCATATGTTTAGAAGGTCTTGACCTTCGGTTTACTTCTCGCAATCCATGATGTATAGTCTTGACTTTTTCTTTCCCTCCTGAGCTTACAAACTTGAAACAAGTTCGCCTCTTGGACCTCATTTGCGCTTCTTAAAAACACTTGTCTCTTTTGAGCTTGGTCCTTAGGGATTTTCGAATTCCCACGTACTCCTTGCGTTAATCTTCCTGCATCAGATCGATAATCCACGACATTCCTCGATCCAACGGTCTATATCACAACGCAACTTCTAGTTTCAGAAGTTTAGTTGCGCCAACGTGCGATTCTCCCGATGTGTGAACTCTGATCTCGCCAATCCGACGGTCAAGGAGGGTCCCGATAGATCCTTGGATCTACGGTCCAGGTCACATCGCTACTTCAGGTTTCGAAGGATCCATCCCCTTCATGATGATTACCAACATTCGTCGAACTTGCGAAGACTGAGGGAGTCAAGGCACTAATGCCTGCGCCCCTTATCCAAATCTAACGGTCGCGATAGACCTTGGATTCTCCCGAACGGGTCTCGTCCGTTCACCTTCCAAACGAAAGGATATTCTCTTTCGATACTTGAATCTCACTACTCTTCCTGATCTTGGTTGGCTCTGAAAGTTTTAAGAGCTTTGCGCTCTTTCTCTTGAACGTAACGCTTGGAAGACTTCTTCCGTGCACCCCTTACGTTCATTTCTCAGCACTAGAACTTAAGTAGTTCTCGATCTCCGTTTGCCTCGCAGAGAGCCTGTGCATATCTACACTACCTCTCTTGAGCTTAACAAGCTTCATCCTCCAAGGGACTCAGAATGACTAGGGGGGTAGACATGCGTACATGAAACTGTACTTAGGGTCGACGAACTCACAATTCGTGGCTCTAGCTTATGCCACCACAGGACGCAAGCATTTACGAGTACAAGTCATGTCCGAACCATATAATTTCTTACTTTCCTAAATACACAATCAACCAGAAATAGAAGGGATATAGTCTATCCATTAAGCAATCATGCACATTCCTGAAACATTTATGGGATATCCAACTTTAACTCAAAGTACCACTTAAATACTCAAGATATGAGATTACTTATCTATTACAGGTGGTAGCTAACTAACTGACTATGGGTGTTCATCCTTCCACCCAACCATAGGCTCAGATACATTCATTGTTAGCAGTCTGGCAACCCCCATGCCAAGCCGTGCTATCACTAGGGAACTCTCGCGATTCTCAAGGATTCTTTATCTGCTTCAGCTTCTACTTGGGTTCTGTTCTCTGTGAACTTTTAGAGATTTCTCTCTCTGTTATGGCCCTGGCGAGGTTTATCAGATGCTTGCTCAGCATCAAGCTCGCGACATTTTGTTCATTATCCCCCTTGGAGATCTCCGTGCATCTCCCTTACGAGATTTTCCACTCTCTTCTCCTATCTCCTTTCTCGTTATCCTTGTGTATGTATCTTACCTTCCTTCTATAGGGAGGAAGCTTGGGTCTGCAGGTCTCTGTGGTACTTCGGGCTGACATTTTGCAGCTAGACCATGCTTCCATTCATGGGGGTGGTTGATAATTCAACCACTGGTCCTTTCTTCATTAACTGATTTCTCTCCTTGGGATCCAAAGGAGATTTATTATCCCCATCAAGGGAAATTTGGGGTTATTTGATATAATGAACCCTCTCTTATAATTTTCTCAGTCTTTCCTCTAGTGATATCATGGCCATTACTTTCAAGGCTTCACCCCCATGGTCAGTTATTGGCAACTCAAACAATAATACATTTACACTGTCCACATGCCTTAGCATGGTAATCCTATTTTATGATTAATTACAAACTGGGGGAAACATGGATATTACAATTCCCTCCCCCTTAAAGGAACATCGTCCTCGATGTTCTTTCTAAAAAACACCTGTCATGCCTTTCTCATTAAGTTGTTTCAGAAATATCGATCCTTTTTTCTCGGTCAAGCTCTTTTTCAGATCCGTAATCTTGGTCATTTCAATAATTCTTGGACAACAAACACATTAATCATAGTCTTATGCGAAAACATTGCATAAAAAATTCTAGGAAAATTTTCATAATCTTAGCACAATAATTATCTGCGCAATTTGTGGATTTGTATCCACATGGTTGTTTTTTTTTTATCCAGGCTCATCATTTTTCCTTTACATACCCATTGGGTGCATGATCCAAAGCAATAGTTTACAATAACTATCAAGGTTTCATCTTCCTTGCGATCACTCACCCTCCAGGCCCAGGGTCAGGCATCCCCTTCTCTGTTATACTGTCCCTCGGGTGATCCATCTTGCCTTGCCAAGGTTTTCTTGCACAGGAAGAACTACCCACCGTGTGCATGATCCCAATAGTTTAAAAGAAATATTAAAGTCTCCTCCTACTTGCGGTCACTCACCCTCCAGGCCTAGGCTCAAGCATCCCCTTCTCCGCTATACAGTTCCTCGAGTGATCCATCTTGCCCTGCCAAGGTTTTCTCGCACAGAAAGAATTCCAGAGACTTTATTGAGTCTTACAGTCGAGGCGTCCCTTATAATTTCTCTGTCGAGGTGTCCCTCTGGCTTGTGTTACCTCAACACAACATATTTCAGACGATCATGGCGTATTACGGGGTTCTCATGGTTCAGTAGTAGTCATTTTTCATGCTTTTCAGCTTGACAGCCTTCTGACTCAACAAAAGTTAAGTGTTGGTCCTCGGTTTTGACTATGTTCTATGCCCATACTACATACCATTGACCTCCAACTCTATGCCAGTACCACCCTTTTTGACCTCCTTTGGATATAATCAACACCCTTT
>JZKD02S1854873.1:1077122-1088474 GCA_000966675.3 Picea glauca | reverse complement strand
TACATATCTGGAGTTCACACCACAGATCAGACCCAGGTTTAGATGGATCTATGACACTAATCAATGCATCCCATTCACAGACACACACATACATGAGTTGATTTATCATCTCCATTGCAACCTCTCTTGGGATATTGATTGCACCTTGCAACCCCCACTCCTCTTGGGGTTGTATATTGCATCTCGCTTCTCTAAGTGCAATAATTTGGTAGCACTATTATATCAAGCACCTTTCATGAACTTCGGTAGCATTGTGCTTGGCACTACATGGATAAAGTCTATGATAAGAGCCAGTATTGAAATATTTAGTGGAATCATCTTTCTTCCTTAATGAATTGGGTAACAAGGGAGTTTACTAACCTTAACAATCATTCATCTATCAAAATAAAATGCCACATTAACGTTACAATATCCATCATGATGCACACCCAAAATGTTTAACTCAAACAACTATGCCAACACAACCGTGTGCCTTGCAATTGCCAAACATGCCTTTTAAAGTAGATCAATTTGAGCAATGCTATTATTTCATTACAAATCTCCAAAGTAATTTTTATTTGACACATCCATTTGAGTTTGGGTAATTAGTAATTGTGTATATTACTGTTGCAACCCACATTAACACACTTCTTCATGCACGAATAGTCTCTTTTTTCAATTATGGTGAATGAACTGACATTAAGTTCATACACGTCTAACAAGTCCTTCAAACTTTTACCCAATGAAACATGATGTCACAACTTCTATCCTAATGAGATTACTCTTGGTATCATCTCCACAAGCATGAAGACCTAAAATATGAGGTATGCAAAATTTGTGCGTGGCAAATCACTTTAAAAATGAACTTGTGTCCAACTGCATGTTCATCTCCTCTTCTTTAAATGACGTCCATAGCAGAACCATACAAAATTAATCAAACCTACCAAATAATAATATCATAACCATTATGGCATTTCAATGTCAAACATAGACAAGTTATCACATATCAAGAGAACATCAGTTTCCCCAAAAAGCACTTCCAAAGTTTCTCCTTCAGGTTAAGAATTCTCAATGTTTAAGAACATGAGTAATGGTGAAACTGGACCAAACCATGTTCCAATGCCAAGCGCTATATGCTCTGTATAGGCCTTTCTTTTGTGTATGCCAAGGGGTTTGACATAACACTCATGGAGTACATGAACCACTTTCTTCAGATGAAGAAAAGATTTTATATCGCCTACAGTGCCGAGGATATATAAAATTTAACTAAAATGCCAACCTTTGAGCTTCGTCCATGATTAAGAGCTCCTTAATTTTGAGCCTCAAAGGTAACCAAAGCAATATGTAAGATATTCACATGAACCTCCAAAATTGTGAAGCAGAAGGTTAAAAGTCCAAACCAAACTACACAGTAAATAAATAGTAATATGGCAGTTCATATTTGTACGATGCTTATTTTATGAACTTGTTGACTTGTTGAACAAAATTTAGTTCAAGGCTTCAAGCATGCCAGAAATACTCAAATCATTATGAATGGGCAAGTTACCGACATAAACTAAATTTGTTTAACTAAAATGTCAACCTTTGAGCTACAGAAATTTTGATCTTCGTCCATGATTAAGAGCTCCTTAATTGAGCCTCAGAGGTGACCAAAGAAATATGCAAGATATTAACATGAACCTCCAAAAGTGTGGAGCATAGGGTTCAAAGTCTAAACCAAACTACATAGTAAATAAATAGTAAATATGGCAGTTGATGTTTGTACAATACTATTTTTAGGAAGTTGTTGACTTGTTGAACAAACTTTAGTTCAAGCCTTCAAGCATGCCAAAGATACTGAAATCAGCATGAATGGACAAGTTACTGACAGAAACTAAATTTGGTTTTCATGCTATGAACAAAGAAATCAAGAAAGATCAAAAAGCATATTTAAGACCTAAATAACACAAGTCTCAAATTTCTACCTTTGTGTTTGGAATGAAGCAAGGACACAATCAAACCCTAGTGATATCTGGGGAAGATTATAGTTCTTATAGATTGTACTTAGAGGGCATGTAGCTAAAAATGACTTTAAGTATCTGTAGTCTAAAATTATTAAAAACTCCTTACCTAGTGATAGCTATGCTCAACATCTCAAGCTTTGAACCTCCAAGATCCACCTAAGAGAGTCCACTAGATCAAACACATTGAAAATAAAGCTTAGATTCAGAATCAGGAGCTCCAACATGGCATCCTTGTCTATTCTAGCAAAAATATTTGGATGTTATGTCCTACACATGCAAGCTACTGAATTTGGCATGAACTGAAATTATCTTAATATAACAACAATTACCATAGAAAATACCACAACTTTGTCTGTCCACATCTTCAGGAATCATAGGACTCATTTCAGATAATCTAAGACTGCATATACAACTCACCAGTGATCAACAACATTCATTTACTGGTCAAATTAGCACAAAATTCTTTGATAGCAACCAAAACTACATATTAACACAGCCAAACTGTAAGTTTACAATAAACAATAGAATGAAACTTCTGATAGTGTTTAAACCAATGTTTTAAAACTTAGACTCGACCTCGGTATCAACCAAGGGTCCACTTGGACTTGACTTAAACTCGGCTCTGAATTGGACCAGTTCAAATTTTATGACTCGGTTTACTAAAAAATGTATAAAATATTAAAATTTTAAAGAAAAAATATATTTTAAAGATTCCAAACCATTAGAGACAAAATATGCAAAGTTTGCTCATGTATATACCATGTAAGGGTTAATATATCAAAATGGCACTGAGTGCAATATATATCTAAAACAAAATACATAATCAACAAAGCTCTAAATGGCCTCTAGAGTCCAAAAAACAACATGCTACAATCCACTGACCTACTACATATCACTAATCAGCATGATCAATCATCAAACTCATCACCACTACTAGAAATGGGATCCTCAGCATGAGCTATGGGAGCATCCTCTAGCTCAGTGTCCTCAAACTCGTCGGACTCCTTGAGGACATCTGTAACTGCAATAGTATTATTAGTAGAAGCACAACTCAATGAGAGTGGTGTCAAGAAAATAGACAGGGGGGCTCTATAATTTGTTCTTTTAGGGTTCAGGGCAAGAGAATCTAGGGTTCAGGTTCAAAATAAATAAAAATTGTTTTTTTCCTCCAAAAGTGTGCTAAGGCCTGTAGGGAACAAACTAGTATCAACTCGGTTGAGTTGGACAGGTATGGTACTAAAACAGTCGGTTTGTACACTGAACCAGCTGGTTCAATACCTAACTAGTCCCCAATCTTGTTTGAAGGCCGAATCAGTTCCCTAGATGGTCAACTCATTGAATTTGGCCAAGTCTGAGTCTAAGTGGGATGAATTTTGAAACACTAAGTTTAAACTCTTGTAATACCAAGTTAAAATAATATTTCGTAGTGTTTACCAAATCAACAAAAAAGCAATTCAAACATTGTTGCTCTGAAGCAATTACCCAATGCTTCTTTGTAAAATAAGTAGGGAGAAAAATTTAGAAAGAATCAATTTATTGTAAACGGTTTGTCCTTATTTGGAATACATATTCAAATATTTGAATTATGTATAGCAGCTACAAATTTCTACAGATTTACAGGGAGTACTTCACTTGCGTACATGGAGAAGGTGCCTCCAATCAGAAGCACCTGAAACATTGCAAGCTTAAAATTAAATTTCTTGTCACAGATAACAAATGTACTACTGTAAAAATAGGAATGAAGTTTTTACCTTGTAATCAAAACACACACAACAAGCAGTGGAATCTGACCAAGACCATTTGTAGTTCACTCTCTCTGAACTACAAATAATGCCAAGGGAATTCACAGAAAGCTTGATACATGTGTATGCCACGTTATAATTCTAGTCAGAGTCAGTCTCAAAGTTTCCCATGGCCTTCAAACCCCTTGGTCTCTGCATCCACCCACATATTGAAGAAGTCAAGCTTAGTAGGTGAAAAATTGAAGACAATTAAATTAATAAGCAAGTCACAAGATCTATGAAACAAATCACAGAAAATTCCAGAGGATAAACTTGATTTTGCAATAAATACCTTTTTTTTGCTTTTCTTTTCTCGTACTTCGTATCGATCTTGTGACAGGTCGCAAAGCCATGAACCAAGGATAACTAGTTGAATATTCAAAGAAAAAACTCTTGTCAAACTACAAAGATATTGCTACAAAAAAGAAAAAGATCCTAAAGTAGTTCTTAAGCAGCCGGAGATAGATAGATTGATTGATTTTATTAAACTATCAAACTATCACCCAAACTGTAGACCATATGGGACAAAAAACAGGTTACAATTTGCATGACTTGTAAATTGAACACTAGAAAACAACAAATGAGATTTAAAAAAGCATGCATATAATCACAAACGGTTACCTCAAATGACTGAAAACAATAGTGAAAACATGAAGGGAATGGTGTTGGCCAGTGCCCAGTTACAATACAAAAATATTATAAATTAAGGATCCATTATAGGTGTTGAATTCCCCATTAGACTGTTCCTTAACAACCCTCATCTTTCCAACCACTGTAAAAGTCATGAACATTTTCAACTAGATTTTCTGATTTTGGTTTTTGAATGAGAATAGAAAAATCTTATCCAAATTAGTCAATTGACATCAGCTAATATTTATTAGGAAAAAGAGATTGAAACAACAAGGGTAAGTTCAGCAACAAAAATAGGCCAACTGGGTCTTGGTTCAATGGTGAGGTTCACAGATCTATTAAGCTGTCTACCAGGGTTTGTGGTTTACCTTACCCAAATGACATGTCTCAAAAAGGGATAAGGCTGAGGCCAATTTTCGCGGAATACATACCCCTCAGACCTGGCACCTAAGCCCAATGAAGTTTGTGGTGTGCAGTGCAACCCTCAACTTTGAGGTGTGTTTGTCAAATGAACTTAAAATTCAAAAAACAAATAGTATGATCTATCTGAAAAAAAATGTTGGTTTAAAGTGAAATTTAGAAATGGTCCATCCACTCCAAGTATAGTATGTTGAGATTTGGCTAAACTAAGAAAATAAATATGAATGGTGGAGGTTACTCACATGTAAGGATCTCTGGATAAATTTTGCCCGTTTCTTGGGCCTCAAGGGCAACTTGGAGCCCTTGATAGCCATGAAATCCTCTTCTTTCTTCTTGCTGGAGAGGGCTATGATAAATTTGGGCCACAAAAACACCCCCAAGTTGGAGACCTTATTATCTTGCATTGTATCTACATCGGTGGAAATCTTGTTGGTATCATCAGTGGAGGAACACCCATTATTCCTTCGTAGAGGAAATCTATCATTCTTTTTCGGGGATGAATGGCCATTGTTATGGAATTTGATGCCCTTTATGGATGTGGATTTGACGGCTGTTGGTTGTGAATTCCTGCCGCATAGGCGATGGGGTTGGGTGCAATCTATAATTTGAGTCGATGGATTTTCCTTCTCAACTCTGATGACGCACCTGTGGATTTTCCTTCTTCAATAACCTCTTTTGGTGAAGATTCTCACTCTAGTACAGAATGCTCATGGCATCAAACATCTCCTTAGCCAATTTCTTCTCTGTGATGTGAGGGGTTAGATGGTCCTTCACCAAATCTAAAACGATTTGCTTCGCCTTGGCTGCCTTATTATGGTTGGTCAAGTTTGTGCAATCAATAGAAGCTATAGGAGTCGCTTCAACAAAGACCCATAGAACAACCTCTTCCAATAGCATCTATAGTCTGCACTTCCAAGGTGTAAATTTGGAAGCACCTCCTCACCTATCACACTGTCCAAGACCGAGAGTAGTCATTCCTGCAACTACTAGAACACAACTATACCAAACAAACAACTGGAAAACAAAGCAGATCAACACCCTGTCACAAGCATAGATTGTCTCTGTCAAGGACACAACAACACTCCAATCACAGGAAAACTTAGGTTGTCACACCCTATAACCCATCACAAATCTAGATCTCTTCAATCACTAAAGACACCTAAGCATCACACCTATCGAAAGCCTCTGAAAACTACTTCTCACAGAGAACTAACGTCCTGGAAGATTTCAGGGAACGTACTCTGATACAATGTTAATTTCAGATCATGGTAACCAGATTTTGCATTCGAAATTAACCTAAACACTAGGTAGCTAAAAACTGAAAACCTCCAAAAAAACAAGCAACTTCTAAATAATGTAATCTACAAACACATACTACAGGAAATACGAACAACACAAACAAAAAACTCAATGCTCAACATAGCATCCATCTTCTATTTCAAACTGAAAGAAGAATTACATCGCTATATCTCAAAACACAAATAAGCTAACCAACACAATGGTCCGCCTAGCATCTCCTATATAGACTAGGAGAAATAGGATTACAATCAATGCTCTCCATCCTTGTGGAGTGACCTAGGCTAGGAATAGAACACTAACCCTAAAAAATCCTAGAAAAATGTGCCTCCATGCATGAGCCAACTACATAGAGAAGTTCATCCACTAGGAGAGGTTGACATGCATGCAAGCATGAAACTCCTACCTAGGCAAGAGTGCCCTATATAAAATTGGAAGTTCCCCTACCTCAAGCACTTTCGTGAAAAACAGAACTACCACTAAAGATAACGCTAAGCTAATTCTGGAAATGCAAACTCAAAATACTCTAAAATAGAAATGCTAAATCTGTAACAACTGCTAATACCATAAGTGCTATGAGGTTGGAAAACACATGCAGTGTTGCACCCAAGAGTCTCTAGTGCTGCATCATCACTCGCTTTAGCTCTTCCCTCAACTGCACAAGTACACTGTACAAGAACCATGGTATGAACTGCTGAAGTGTGCCATCATTGGGGGAATACTATCTGAGCAGCCCAGTTAAAAAATTCTAACGTACTGACTCATGATTATCCATTTCCAAGAGACAATAAGATAAGCGATCCATTTGAAAGAAAAGTAAAAGAGAGACATATATAATTTACAAGATACATCAGAATTAGATTGAAGTCAGCATATATTCTAGTGTACCACCTGAGAAAATATAAGGACAATAGGATCCTACCACACACATGCAAAACAAAGCTGGCATGCATAATTACTTGGAGCAATTACAAATGCTATAACTTCTCATCAGTGCATCTAGTCCTCTAATTCATCTTTCCACTTTTCTCCAGTCTGAGATTTGCTTCCCAACTCCTTTGTAACATGCTTGAGTTGAAAGTTAAAAGAATGAAAAGGATCTGATTGTCACAAACTAAACAACCTTTCCCTTGGCCACATTGTCACTCCTTTGCAAGTTTTTAATTACTTATATAATAATGACAGAAGTTTGCTTAATCATGGCATACATAATCCATTTCCTCAAGGCCACTGCCAAGTACCTCCAATCTCCTTGACCATTTCTTCTTATTTGGTTCCATATATATGTTCATTTGGTATCTTTGTTTTGGATGTAAGAGGATTCCCAATTCAGCCATATAGTTGGCCCATTTATTCTTTTACCTTGGGTTATGGTTGAAACCACTTTTATAAAATTTAATTTGAAGGATTCCTATTTCCTCAACAAAGTTGTTTACTTTCTAATTGTGCATCTATCTTGCTCATTTTCCTATATTAATGATCAATAATGGGTCCCCTTTTATAATTAGAATTATCATAAGAAGCTCAGTTTCATTCCAAGAATCATAGTCGACAATTTCCCTCATCATTGGAGACTTTTCCTAGTCCTAAATTAAAAGTTGATATAGCATTTGTGCTCTTCAATGAGGCTTGGCGAAGACTGTTATTTGCCATTTGGTACCGTCTCCCACTTTCGAGTTGGGATTTTACTATTTAGTGGAATGGGCGCAATGAGTTGCTATTTAATTTGGATTTGAAAAGTCCATCTTTAATAATGTTTGATCATCTTGGTAGCATATTAAGATTTAGTATAAATACTTAAAATTTCAAAATCCCAACCTATTTCAATCTGTTGAAATAGATCTTAATTGCATGAAACCAGGGCTGATACCTCTTGTTTTTTGGGGTGGGGATTCACTGGGGAGGGAGATGATGGGGTTCAAAGGATAAATACTACTTTGGAAAATTAACATGCTATAAAAATGTGCCATAGGAAATCCAACAAGCACACAACACAAAAAAAATTTGTTCATGTGACTTCATCAAGAGCTTCCAACACTCATAGCCTCCATACATGAAAGGATTATCAAATAAGAAATAATAATGCTTGGGGCTTTGAAGGACACACACACTCAATGCCAAAATTATTTGGCAGCTGTCAAAAGGATCACAAAATCAAGATAGGATTGTGAGAAAGTAACATCTTGATCTTGATCAAGAGTTTTCTTTTAAGCTTCTTGATATGTGTATTGTGAGACTCAGTTTTTCTGGCAGAGACATCTAATTCAAAGAGGAAGCATTAAAAAATTGAAGATAGGAAAATACTTAAGTTCTAATCCTCTTTGTAAATGTCCCAAATCTCCTATACTTAGGTTGGAGGAACAAACTAAGGGTGGTTCTACCCACAAAACACCGATAAAAAAATGTGGTTAAGATATTATAAATGTTGTGATAAACACTTGGACCAATGATGCGATTGGGTTGTGAAATTAACCTCATGGTAAACATTTTAGCAAACCTCAACGATGGCTTTGTTGGATGGTAAAGTAGGGGTGTTTCATACCCCCCACTTATGTTCAAGTCTCCTTAGAGACACATTTTTCCCTTCAGAGGTCATCTTGTCAGTGAAATTGATTGGATCTAAGTGCAAATATTAGGTGGCTTTGGTTGAACAGATATCCCCTGCCCGTGCAAATGATTGGGGTCAGGTGAAAATCCTGGGTGACTTTGGAAGATTAGGTACCCCCCACCCGTGACTTCTTAGTGAGAAGGATATTTCTAGAGTGTTGTAAGCTGACTACATTGCATTCTAATATTTCCACATTGTGGAAGGGAACACTCACTGCATAGTGATAATAGTAAGCATCTTGTGAAAAGAAAAAAAAAGAAAAAAACACTTTGGATATACATTCTAGCTTGCATTGGTGCTATGGTTGTCACAACTAACCTCACCTATAATTATAAAATGAGACTTGGAATTATAAATATACAGTGACCGAGGCTGCGACATTGCCTTGTGACCAGTGTCGCAAATATTGGTGATATATTGCCAACATCACGATATAACGACAAAATATCGAAAGAATTGGAAATATCGGTTGAGTTAGCAGAGTTTGGGATTTTTTTTCTCAGTTTGAAGAGGGAAAGTAGGGGATTGAGAAAAAAAGGGGTTATCCACTGTTATATTTACCCATAAAAGGGCTAGAGGGAGGGGGTTGCTTTAGATGTTTAAAAAATTGAAAAAAAAAGAATATTTTTATATTTTTTAAGTTTGTTGATATTTTCCAATATTATCCTTGATGTTGCGGATAATTTTCTTTCCAGATCCTTGGTGATATATTTGCTGACATGATGTTTGCAACATTTCTTGTGACTGCTAGTAAAGGCCCTCTACATTGGAGATTAATGGAATCTAGGAAAAATTTAGAGTGAATGCACTGACATGTGGGTAAAAATTATTCAACCTTGCTTCATAGACTCTAATGATCCTTGAACCATTTTGGTGTTTATTTAATGTTACAACTTACAAGCTCCCCTGCTATGGAAATTGACCAAAACTTACACTAATTTAGGACATATCTTACTAATGTGAAAATATTCTTTTTGAAATGCAGTTCTAGGAGTATTGCTACAACACCTCTTTCTTCCTTGCTCTCACAGTGAACCATTTTGGTACTTATTCAACGTTACAACTTACAAGCTCCCCTGCTATTGAAATTGACCAAAACTTAGGTGACTTTGGTGGAATAAATACCCCCCACCTGTGACTTCTTAGCTAGAGGGATCTTTCTAGAGTGTTGCAAGTTGACTACATTGCATTGTAATATTCCCAGATTGTGGAAGAGAACACTTGCCACATAGTAATAATAGGAAGCATCTTGTGAAAAGGAAAAAATCGAACATTTTTGACATAATTCTAGCTTGCATTGTTGCTATGGCTGTCACAACTAATGTCACCTGAAAATGTAAAACTAGACTTGGAACTATAAGGATAAAGTGGCCTAGGCTGCGACATTGCCTTGTGACCAATAGTAAAGGCCCTTTCCATTGGAGTTTAATGGAATTTAGGAAAAATTTAGAGTGAATGGACCGACATTTGGCTAAAACTTATTCAACCTTGCTTCACAGACTCCAATAATCCTTGACTGATTTTGGTGCTCATTTAATGTTACAACTTACAAGATACCCTGCTATTGATATTGACCAAAACTTACGCTAGTTTAGGACATATCTTATAGATGTGAAAACATTCTTTTTGAAATGCAGTGCTAGAGCCTAGGAGTATTACTACAACACCTCTTTCTTCCTTGCTCTCATAGTGAAAGTAGGATTCTAACTCACTTTACTTGGATCATTGCACTCATATTAAAAGTGGCTTCAACTTCTTAGAAGCATAGGATATGCAAAGAGTTATTTTTTGCTGAGGCATTTGACTGTTATTCTACAGGGTTGTGGTAATCATTATACAAGAATGACTTACTTATACTTTATTCCTTTCTCCCCATTATGGTGGACAAAGACATTGAGTGGGTTATTATCAATGCTGCAAAAGTGGTGTATGGCAATAACTTGACAAGGGTTCAAAAAATAAAAGTTGGAAGAAATGCAAAATATAGGCAAAAGGTCACACAAATCTGTAAAAAAACAAAGAATTGTTTTCTCGAATTGTTGATTCTGGTAACATTGGTTATATTGGGTTTTGCTTTTTGTTGTTTAGGGTAAAAATCCTTTGACAGTTTGGAATTTCATGTAATTGCCATAAATTTCTCTCCTTCAGAGAAAAATAGATTTCCCCTTTCGGTAAGAGTGGAGGATGAGGTCTCAGCCATCAGACTATGGCTTCTTTTGTTTATGTGATGTGTCTGATGAAAATTGTTTGGAGCAAGCAAGTTGGTTGGACAACTTCCTTGACTTTGAGAGTATTTGGAATTCCACTTGTTATAGCCTTGGCTAGTCATTGAGAAGTTGAAGGCAAAATCCTTACTGTAGTACATTTTCTTGCTACAGTCATCAATCTAGGACCTTCTCAGTCTTAGGGAAACGTATCAATAGATATAGTTGTGTTTCTTCTCATGTTTTTGCATTAAACAATATCTTTCTGATCTTGTGCTTAGTGACCTAGTATCTAAATCATAGGCCTCAAGTTTTGGCATTAAACAACAAATTTCTGATCTCATGCTTAGTGTCCTGGTGTCTAATGCATGTATACAAATGTTGAGATAGGTTATTTTTTGTTTTCAGACTCTCCCTAACTTGGCTTTCAG
>JZKD02S1854873.1:1049945-1059947 GCA_000966675.3 Picea glauca | reverse complement strand
AATATGATTTGCAAGAATGGCTAAATGATTAGATTTAATGCAATGTTTGAGTTATCAATTGCATTTCATGTTTTCATTTTTAAATCTCAATTGAGTCATAAATCCATGGATTAGGTTTATTCACTAATTGAAACACTTGTTTTATCTTCTTAATTAGAACTAGACCTTAGAACTTGTCCATAAAACTCTAATCTCTTTATAGGAAGTTAACTAGTTTTACAACATTTCATTTTCTTCATTTTGATTAGATTTATTCTCACTTTCTAGCCTAAGATAGGACATTAATGATTAAAAACACAAAACCCCCAAAACAATAAGAAAAACATCAAAACAACGAAGTAATAAAAAGGTCACTTAGGCACATATAGTGCACTACACTTCATCAAAGTTACAAGCCCTGGTTGATAATTAATGGAAGCAATTTAGGAACACTAAATTGACTAAACAGTCCTCTAAACAATCTATAGTGAATATAATGATGTTGGAAAGAAACAAAATTTCCAAATCAATGGCATCCATGATCAGGTTGCATGGAGGTCTAAGTTGATCGTTGGAGGGGAAAACCTAGTTTCCAAAACATCTCAATTACAACATCAATCTTCACCAATGTGGAAAGAACGACGTATATGTCACAAATGTGGCAAGAGAGACGTTTCGGTGGAAAATGTGGCAAGAGAGACGTTAACGTGGCAAGAGAGACGTCAACGTGGCAAGAGAGATGTCAACGTGGCAAGACCGAGGTTATCGGGAAAATCAATCTTCACAAATGTGGCAAGAATGACGTATATGTCACAAACGTGGCAAGATAGACGTTCTAGTGGAAAACGTGGCAAGAGAGATGTCAACGTGGCAAGAGAGACATCAACGTGGCAAGACCGACGTTATCAGGCAATATGATTTTATTTTTTTTAAATTTCCTCTATTTTGCGACAATATGGACAATTTTGTCCATAACGCCGCAAATAAAACATCAGAATTTTTACAATATGTACTAGTGCTTCTCGATGGACGACTAGGATTGCTGCAACTCCTAGCTCCTTGGGTATTCTCCTCCTGGATTTTCTTCGAAGGGTTCTTCCTTCAAAGCCTGTGGGTTTCTGCCATGTACCCTTCCCAACACCAACGATTAGGATTGACCTTGCGACTTCGGACTTCACGAGCTCTCACTCTCCCCCTTGCAAATCTTCCAAAGTCTTATCCTTCAAATTCTTGGATCTGTTGCCACTTGTCCCCCTGACGATGGATGGTTTTGATGATTTCATGACTTCGGGACTTCGCAAAGTCAACTCTCCTGTGCAACTCCAAAAGGTTAAATCTTGTGCACTTTCCTCTAGATCCAATGGTTTTTGGTCCACGCGCTCAGATCTAACTGCTGAGATCTGATCTCCTTCATAGGTGTTCTTCTAATTGTTTGGACGTGGTTCCAATGGTCCAGATCTTTCACAGCACTCGATCCAATGATCATTTTTGCTCCTCCTCCTGAGATTTCACTTTCTTCCTTGAATTGGAAGATTTCAGATGTTTCAAAGGTCTCGGCCTTCAGTTTACTTTCTGCGAGCCCTAATGTATGGTCTCGAATTCCGCTTTCCCACCTAAGCTTACGAACTTGAAACAAGTTCGCCTCTTGGACCTCATTTGCACTTCTAAAAAGTGCTTGTCTCTTCTGAGTTTGGTCCTTAGGTATTTTCGAATTCCCACATACTCCTTGCATTAATCTGTCTGCATTGGATCGATGGTCCACTGCCTTTCTCAATCCAACAGTCCAGATCACAACTTCTGGTTTCGAAAGTTTAGTCACGCACACGTGATATTCTCTCGATGTGTAAACTCTGATCTCGCTAATCCGACGATCAAGGAGGGTCCCGATAGAATCTTGGATCTATGGTCTAGGTCACATCGCTACTTTGTGTTTTGGAGGATCCATCCCCTTCATGATGATTACAAACATTCGTCGAACTTTTGAAGACTGAGGGAGTCAAGGCGCTAATGCATGCGCCCCTTCTTCAAATCTAACAGTCGCAACAGACCTTGGATTCTCCCGAACGGGTCTCGTCCGTTCACCTTCCAAATGAGAGGATATTCTATTTTGATACTTGAATCTCACTATTATTCCTGAGCTTGCTTGGATATGAAAGGCTTAAGAGCTTTGCACTCTTTCTCTTGAATGTAACGCTTGGAAGAATTCTTCTGCGCACCCCTTACATTCATTTCTCAGCACTAGAACTTAAGTAGTTCTCGGTCTTTGTTTTCCTCGCAGAGAGTCTGTGCATATCTACACTACCTCTCCTGATCTTAACAAGCTCCGTCCTCCAAGGGACTTAGAATGACTAGGAGGATAGACATGCGTACATGAAACTGTACCTAGGGTCGTGGAACTCACAGTTCGTGGCTCTAGCTTACGCAACGACAGGATGCAAGCATTTATGAGTACAATTCATGTCTGAACCATATAATTTCTTACTTGCCTAAATACACAATCAAGCAGAAATAGAAGGGATGCAGTCTATCCATTAAGCAATCATGCACATTCTTGAAACATTTATGGGATATCCAACTTTAACTCACAGTACCACTTAAATACACAAGATATGTGATTACTTATCTATTACAGGTGGTAGCCAACTAACTGACTGTGGGTGTTTGTCCTTCCACCTGACCATAGGTTCAAAGACATTCACTCTTATCACTCTGGCCACCCCTGTGCCAACCCATGATATCACCAGGGAACTCTCATGGTTCTCAAGGATTCTTTCTCTACTTCAGCTTATCCTCGAGTTCTGTTCTCTGCAAACTTTCAGAGATTTCCTTCTCACTCAGCATCAAGCTCGCGACCTTCTATTCATTATCCCCCTTGGAGAGTTCTGTGCATCTCCCTTATGATATTTTCCGCTCTCGTATCCTCTCTCCTTTCCGGTTATCTTTTTGTATGTATCTTACCTTCTATCAGAAGGAAGCTCGGGTTTGCAGGTCTTTGTGGTACTTCGGGCTGACATTCTGCAGCTAGACCATGCTTCCATTCATGGGGGTGGTTGATAATTCAACCACTGGTCCTTTCTTCAATAATTGATTTCTCTCCTTGGGATCTAAAGGAGATTTATTATTCCCATCAAGGGAAATTTGAGGTTATTTGATATAATGAACCCTCTCTTATAATTTTCTTCGGCTTTCCTCTAGTGATATCATGGCCAGTACTTTCAAGGATTCACCCTCACCGTCATGAAACTCGAACAATAATACATTTACACTATCCACATGCCTTAGCATGGTAATCCTATTTTATGATTAATTACAAACTGGGGGAAACAGGGATATTACAGTCTTGGGATGAGGCTGCAGTGATTGCAGTGTCCTTCTGCTCACCTTCTAATCAGGTTGTGAAGAGGCTAAACTTTGCAGTATGAGATATTACTTTGTGGCATTGTTTTGGTGGGACAATAGTTGAAACTACCTCTGGTATCCTGTATAGTTGACCCCCCAGAGTAACAACGATGCTATGAGGTCGGGACTCATAAATAACATGATGCCTCCACATATATGGTTGGCCTAATAGAACTTCATAGACTTCCAATGGGGAAACATCACATAATACCTCATCCTTGAAGGGCTTGATTCCATAGGACATGCAACAGGTTGATACGAATATCTTGACCCTAGAGAAGCCACCCGATGTTGTATGGCTACATTTGTGGTGTTGTTGGCAAATCCAATTTCTTGACAACCTCTACTGAGATGATATTCTTTTGGCTTCCACTATCAACAATAAAATGCAGTGGGGTCTCCTTCACCCACATCTGTGAATGGAAGAGTCGCTCCCCCTCCTCGAGATCCTCTTATGGTTGGATTGTTGTAGTTGTGATAGTAGCAGTGGGTTCTTCATCAATGATCTGTCTCCTTTTATCATTTTCTGAATAAGGGTCCAAGTTGGGGTTTGGATCTTTATCTTTAAGCGTGACAACCAATGACTATATTGAGTGACATTCATCAGTTTTATGCCAAGGGATGTTGTGGAACTCACACCACTTTCCAGTGTCTTTCTTAGACTTCTTGTTACCCTTCTTTACCTGCATCTAGAACTAGATCTCTTGAGGTTGGCCTTCCTTGATCTGTCCATGCTTCTCCCACTTACTCTGCTGCTTGAATTTTTTCTCAATTTTGACTGCATATCGATAAGAAACTTGCAGTGAGGAGATGTCCAAAAAATCCATCTATGTTTGGATGTACATGTGTAGACCACTGTGATACTTCAAAACGAGGTGTCGCTTGGAGTCTTCGATACCCAACTTTGAGCACAAGGTATGAAATATGTTGGTGTACTCTGACACCGTTTGGTCTCTTTTCTGACACAGAGTTGTCCATCTCATGTATTGGTCATCATAGTTTTTGACAAGGTAGAAATCCTCCTTTAGGGCATATGCAAAGGCTTCCCAAGTGGGTTCTCTCCCAAATAGTGTAGATTCATCCTTGGTGTACCTCTTCCAGTAACCTTCCCACCAAGATTTGACATGGGAAGGGATTTAAGCAGTGCGAAGGTGATCTTTTCACTGTCGAAATTTTTTTGGACAGAGTAATAACCTTCTAGCAGATTCAACCATTGTTCTAGAGCATCTGCATCTATCCGACCTTCAAATAATGGGATATCAAAATTGACTTGTACCTTGAAGGGTGTCACACTTGCGAAACGGTTGCTTGTTGAATATTCCTCAGCTACCGCCATCAGTAGTCTTCGAAGGATCTAAGCGAAGTTGTCCATCATCTCATTCCTTTGTTTCATAAGGGCTTTCTCGAGCAACATCTTGAAAGTATCTCCTGCTTTTCCATCTCTCTTTTCTTCCGCCATGGGAGGTCGCTCGGGCTAACAAGAGTGGTTTTCCTCAAGAGAAACTAGCTCGAGACCCAAATATCTATACCATGACCTTGTCAAGGACCTAATATGATAAATGACAAGGAGCAGACTGCTCTGATACCATTGATCCAGATTAATTTGAGAACAACATGAAGTAAAAAATATAACCAAGATATAGCAATGCAATACACAAAAATATAGAAGAGAACACAGAAATACAGTGAAACCCAACTTCTACTACTGAATAAGATAGAAAAACATTGTAGAACACAAACTGGAAAAATGGAGTAGCTTATCTCTAAAAAGAAAGAGATGTTGGCTACACTTCATTCACAAGAAGCTTTACATCACACTACATTGCATCCTTAAAGGGCCTCCTTCACCTCAATTATATATGAGAGAGTGAGAGGAGAACAATTCACATGATGCATGTGGGATAAATTGGACTAAGTTTATAAAATGCCATAGGCATGTAAAATACTAGGACTTCCTGGGTAGTCACCCATCCCAGTACTACTCTAGCCCGAGCGTTCTTAATTGTGGAGTTCTAATTAGATCTGGTGCATTAACACTAAGTTGTAGGCATGTACATAAGACCATTACATGATGTATGTGATTAAAAAATGAAGATGACATTACATTCCATTCCCCATCAAAAGGGTGAATGTTATGGTTTATCAAAACCACAGACTCAAAATGGTGATTCATTGGAAAAGGTGGATGGTCACTGAGATCCATCTTGTGAGAGGAGAACAATTCCCATGATGCATGTGGGATAAATTGGACTAAGTTTATAAAATCCCATAGGCATGTAAAATACTAGGACTTCCCGAGAGGTCACCCATCCCAGTACTACTCTACCTCAAGTGCGTTTAACTGCGGAGTTCTAATGAGATACGATGCATTAACACTAAGTTGTAGGCATGTACATAAGACCATTACATGATGTATGGAATTAAAAAATGAAGATGACATTACATTCCATTCCTCATCAAAAGGGTGAATGTTATGGTTTATCAAAACCACAGGCTTAAAATGGCGATTCAATGGAAAAGGTGGATGGACACCGAGATCCATTTGGATCACGAAGATTCTTTGATCTTCTTGTGTGACCTCTATGTTTTCTAGTTTTTTCTATATATTAACACACACCTATCATGATTGTTTATTTTCACAAGTTTTCAGCTCATTGAAGTTAATTTAAACGTTGTGAAAAGAAGGTGTCGAGACAGAGGAAGATGCCCTTTTCCCGAAACTTTTGTCCATGAACAACAAGCCCACTTTGAAAAGGTTGATCTACAATTTCTCTCCAGGAAGAGGGAATATTTGTAACATGCCTATCCAACTAAAATATTTGTAAGAACTGAATATTTGTTAGATGCTTATGACAATTCAGTATAGTACCAACTGATATATTTACAACATGTCTATCAAGTTGATTGTTTTTTGGCAATGATAAAAAATTTTGAAGGTTTTTATTTTTGTGGATATTCTTGTAGATGCATTTACAAGTCTGTTGACCCTTGAATTTTTTAGAATCGAAACGACAACCTAACGAGGATATAAATTTTACTGTGTTTTTTATAGATGCAGTACTCCTCTTTAAGTTTTTCCTGGGGCGTGTATAGTTCAAATGTGGGACTTAGAGAAAGTCTGTCGTAGTGACTTAAAGCAATACAAAACGATAGAAAGTGTTTTTTTTGTTTTTTGAAATAAAGGTTCCTGGAAAATAGGACTAGGAATCACACACATTAAACATTCAAATTAAATAAATGCAATTTCCTGACATCCATCATAGTTTAAGATAAATATTTATGAGCACATAAAAATAAAATAAGATAACCGCCATGCATAAAGAGAACTAACTTTGCATTCCGAAAATAGTGTTACAAGGCATCGTCGAGATTGTTCCCGAAATAGTTTTCTTTGAAATTTCTCAAAAAATAATAATGTATGTTACATATTCCTGGAAATTTAAATGCGTTTGGCATATAGACTGGGATTGGGGATCCCACGGACCATAAAAGAAATAAGTGCAAGAAATAGGACTATAGAAAGAAGAAGTGGGCAAGGGTAGACAACAAGACCTGAAAAGAAGAAATTGGAAGTTATCAGTCTTTGGTTAGAAATTTCTATTTAAAGAGGTGGAATAACTGGATTGATAAAGAAAGCAGGATGTGATTAGTATAGACTTACTATGATGGTATCTCTCTCCCCATTTTCTATTTGCTTGTTGATGCTTTTTTATTGCTCTCGTCGATGGTTACTGGAATCGTGCCAACTGCTTGTTGTCCTTCGTCGATGAGCTTGTTGATTTCCCTTTGGAGACATTCTTCAATGTAGCTTTTCATAGGGGCCACATTGATCTCATGCCAAATTTTTATGTTGAAAAGCTCACTTTCTAATTCCCTTAGATCAATAGAAATATCACGTAGAGCCTCTTCAATTTCTTGTTTTTTACCGAATAGTCCACTAGCCAGTTGTCCACGTCATCCTCATCATATTCAAGGATGTCATAAAACTTTTCAAAAGACAACCCCTTAAAAATCCCAACTTGTTCATCGAAGGCTTTCTTGGTTAAGAAGAAGGAGTGGAGGATTAATTTGGGGTCTTGGACCTCGTTGGTACTTCCGACTAAGTCTATTTTGGTCAGCTTTCTGAATAATTCTTCTTTCTTTGATACGACTTGTTCACATGATTGGAAAATGAGATGTAGGTTCTTAACTTTCTCTTTCCAACATGTATTTAATGGTTTGATCCGGCTTGGGGAGGGGAGATCTTCTTCTCTTCTTCTCATTTATGTCATGTTGGTGACATTGATGCCAAAAGGGATGATCGTGTCTAGATAGAAACCTTCTTCATTTTTTAAATCCACCTGCAAATATTCTTGGAAAGCATGTGCCCTCATTCCAAAAGAAGCTATACTTTTTTATGTTTCCCTGGCTTCAGTAATTAGCTCCATTCTTTTCTTGATATTCTTCTCCACATAGCCTCTACACGATGTGAGGAGGATGGAGGATCCTTTTAACTTGGCTACAAGGGTGGCAGACACGATTATTACTAAAAGACTGGCAAGCAATGGGATAGGAATCAAAGCTTCCTCCAATTCCTTGATTCGATCCTTCAGTTTGACATTCTTTACCTCAAGGCCTCCAATGGAATCATCAAGTGAATCTCTGGTTGCTTGGTGAATTCGAGAGATTTGGGACGACTGCATGTTCGTAAGGTTTATCTTTGAATGAGATTTCCCTTTCTTATTTCTTACATCTCTCTTTTCAATAATTAAATTTTTAGATTCACTGTAAAAAACAATGCTTTGGAATACGAAGGATTCATCTTCATCAAAAATCTCGGTCTCAACTATTTCCATTAGGGGATTATGGTTGATCACGTCCCCAGGCTGATCAACGTTGGAGAATACGTTTTCGATATCAGTCTCAAGTTCCACGTCTTCACTTTCAGTTCTGGGCTCTTCCACTTCTTGCACAATGTTTTTTCTCTTCTTCTTCATGGGAAGCTTGTGAGAACTATCAATTTTACCTGGAGGAGAGTTCTTATCTCCTTCTCTGTTTGAATAATTGTGGGTTGATTTCTTACTGGGGTGGCCCATTAGAGCGATGATCTGGGATGTCTTACTCTTGGGAGTGGTAGCTGGGGATTGGACACTCTTCTCATCGGGGTCTTTTCCATGTTGTTTTTTCAATCCATTGGTGCTTTGCAATGTCTCTAGGTTGCTGGATTAAAATTTTTTAAGGTTAGCTAGAGTCCGAGCTCTGCAACGCTGGAGACGGGGTTTGAAGAGGCCGAGAGTGCAGGTGAAAAAACTGGAGAGGTTCGCAGGCCTCCCCACTGGTAGGGTGTGAACCTTTATCACTCAACCTTACGTGATTTCCTGGACGCAAATATTCACAGGCTGCTTTCCTTTAGGGAGCGAACTACCCGCTCTGCCCGAGAAAAGCCGATCTGAGGCCGCAGAACACTGAAGAGGAATCGATCTGTGTGAGGAAGAGACCGTCGTTTTCTTCTGTGCTTTCTAGAAGGGTGATCCAAATAAGAGAGGCGCGCGCTATTCTTGTGATTTTGTGGAGTGGGCGTGGAGCTGGACTGCGCCTTTGAGTAGTGGGAAAAATCGTGGAGCGAGCGTGGAGCTGGTCTGATCTGCGCCTTTGGAAATCGTTGCATGCATGCTACCATTCCTTTCTTCCAGTGTGTGGCAACTTTGAGCTCTGGCGAAGTGTTTGCTGGGAAAGGCCGAGTTCTCCTCTGAAAGGCAAGTGGGAAAATCGTGCCAGAGCTTGTGGGCATATTTCTCCAACAAGAAGACGAGATATGTCAAAGTGAAGGGATAAGTTTGTTAGGTCGATGCCGCCATGGAGGCCCAAGACTCGCCTCTCGGGCCCTTGCATGCTCCACCCACGGATGTTGAAGCTGCCTTCTCCTCCGTGCTAGCTTCGTTGCCCAAAAAGAAGAAACCCGAAGCCTCTAAGTTTTTCAAAAAGATCGACGATGTTCCTGAGGTAAACCTCCCTCCTGAGGGTCCGATCCAGGTCACCTTGTCCCTGGAAGATCGGACCCTAGTGGGTCAATTCACAGGCCTTTGTCCCTCGCCAAAATCAACAGAAAACTGGGTCGTTAAGAACTGGATCCCGCTGATCAAAAACAAAGTCACCTCAGGGCCCATTCCTGTTCGAGTTCAACACAAAGGAGGACAAAGACTTGATCTTCAGGAATGGGCCTTATTTCATGGGACCTCAGGGCCTCTACCTCAATAAATGGACCCCTGACTTCGACCCGGCTGTGGATGTCCCAACGACAGTGCCTGTCTGGGTTCGGCTCCCTAATCTTCCTATGCATTGCTGGGACTGGGATTCCCTCAAGCACATTGGAGATGCCTTGGGAAAGTTCATTGATAGAGCAAACAACAACGATCAATATGATTGCGCCTGAATCTGTGTCAAGGTGGACTTAGAGGTGGGACTCCCGGAGGCCATCAAAATAAAGGTTGGCAGTTGGACGCATGTGCAAGTGCTGGACTACGAGCAAATCCCTTTCAAATGCCGTAAATGTCACGTCTATGGCCATTTTGCAAGAGGGTGTCCGAACAAAGGGGAAGCAGAGAAAGGAAAGGAAGATGGTTGGAACCAAGTCAAGAGGTCAAA
>JZKD02S1854873.1:1036277-1047097 GCA_000966675.3 Picea glauca | reverse complement strand
ATCATGATGTATCCTCCCCTATCGTCTCACTTCTCCCTGCACATGCTTTGTTTGTGGCTGAACAATGCAGGTTATATAAATCTTTGCGACATCTCCGAGTGGACAAGCAGTACTTGGCTGTGTTGGAGACTTCCACCCATTCCTCCAGAGCTGACTCACGCTCGGGATATCCTCCTGTCTCTGCTAAATGGTAAAGCGCCTCTGCGTGTGGGAAAGAATGATGCGTGCGGTTGGGGAGCTGCCCCAAGACTGTACACAGTTGCGCAGGGATATAAAAGCCTCCAAGTTCATCCTCACATCCCTCCTGATCCTGTTGTTTGGAAAGGGCTCTGGAGCTCCAAAACCATGCCAAAGGTTGACTCCTTTTGTTGGCTTCTATGTCACAAAGGGATCTTAACAGCTGACAGATTGAAGAAGAAAAGGTTTCAAGGCCCCTCTCGCTGCCATTTATCCTGTGACAGTGAGGAGAACGCCCAACACATCATTCTAGACTGCAAATTTTCAAGAGAAATCTGGCAAGGTCTATTGAGCTATTGGAAAACCGAATTTATCTTACCCATGTCTATCACAGATCTGTTTGCAAATTGGCGAAATCTCTATCCAGAAACGCTCCCAAAGAATGAAAAGTTTAAAGCTGCATGGCTCTCCTTGCCGAAATTTGTTTGCTGGCAAATTTGGCTTGAGCGTAATAGAAGATTTTTCAGAGATGCAAGCTTAAACTCGCAGTTCATCATCATTAAAATTAAAAGTCTCTGGAAAGAAAGTCTGGGGGAACATTTTCCGGACTCGAATCTAAGCCAGCAAGATTTAGATTGGGGTGCCTCGTTGAATCTTCAATTCTTTGGTGACACAAGGCAGTACAAGATTATAAAAGAGTGGCAATTTAGAGGAAAGGAGAATGACCTTTCTGATCTGCTCCTCAGGCAATCTAGATACTCCTTGTTTTTCGATGGGGCAGCGAAAGGCAACCTCGACTTGGCTGGGGCAGGAGGAATTATAAAAAATAAAGAGGGCACAATTGTGTCAAAGTTCGCTTGGGGATTAGGGCAGTCTACTAGCATGCAAGCTGAGGCCTTGGCACTTCTGCAAGGTCTCAAGCAAGCAAAGGCTAATGGTTTTTCAGATGTCAGTATCATTGGAGACTCTCAGTCCATTATCAAAGTCTTAGTGGAGGATTCCTTTCCAGCAGATATCAGATTGGCAAGAGTGATTTCAAGAATCAGAATCCTGGTGAAATCTCTCCGGACCACATCCTTTCTTCATGTTCTGAGGGAAAATAATAAGGAGGCCAATTTGGAAGCCAACATGGCAGTTCCACTTCCCGCAGGCTTCCTCTTGACAGAAGGGAGTGAGGAGTGGGACTCCATACCTTAAATTTTGCTATGTTTTTCTGCATTTTACTGAACCAGTTTGTATGTCTATTTAAGATAGGGAAAATAACGGAGATAGAATCGATAGTCTCGAGCAAAATCTATGGATTCCCGAATTTTGAGGTCTATGATCAGTTAGTAGAAGAAAGTTTAAGGGCTACGCCCGACCTATTGTAATCGGTGAAAGGGATTTTGGCCAAACTCTAATAGAAATCCATACCCGTTCTTGTAAAAAAAAAATGTCTCTAGGTTGCCAATGTCAGGAGCAGGAGTGTTCTTGTCATTGTCTTTGTCTTTGTTCAGGAGTGTATGGATAAAAGAATTGTTGAAGCCAACTGCAAGTAAATGTTCTACAAAAATCCCATTAGGTTTGAACCCTCTCATCCTTTCAGCATATATTAGGTTCAAGTTGTTGAAATGGCCAGCGAATTCCTCAATCTTATTGACATTCCTGAACACAAAGTCTCCGACTTTCCAAGGCAGAGGAATGAACTGATTTTTTCTCTTCTCATGGAAAAAATGCAACTAATAGTTGTATTGCCTTGCTATTTCTGTAAAAAACATTATGTTTGTAATGTTACATGGAAGGAAAGAAAAAATTTCCTTGGAACCAAAAATCATTATTACACTGTAATTTTGCATTTGTTCAAGTGTCCCCTTCCTATCCAAAAAATTGGTTGCTTGGTCAGACATCCAGGGAGCATCCTTTCCTAACAATAAATCTTTGAAAACTGATACAAAGTCATTAAAAACCTCATAAAAACAATGGGAAGCCTTGTGCCTCCATAAAGCATGGTACCAAAAGGTTACTGGGTTGAATTCACAATTTACCTTCTTGGACAGAGACAATTTTGGAAATGGACAACAATGCGCTATAGAGAAAACCAAGTAAGATGACATATAAAATTTCTTCTCTTGTTTGAATCATGACAATTGGGAGCAAATTTCAGTGGAAATCAACTTCGCCCAATAAAAAATGGCTTGTTCCTTGATGGTGAAATACAAAATATAAAAAATCATGTGGGAAATGCTTAGTGTGGATTCTTGTCCCGTTATTCTCGTAAAAAACGAAGAAATTTTTCGGAATGGATTTCTAAATGAAATAGCCTGCAACCTTGTGATATCTTCAGGAATTGTCATCGGGTCTTCTAGGAACTCAAGTAAGAGGTCCAACCCGTTATCATGTTTTTTTAGGAACTCCTTGCAGTCTTCTCTTTTGAAGGTCAATGTTGGCTACGAGAATCTCAACATCTTGCAAAAGACCCGAGGTGAAAAGGAAATAGGAGAGTGGTCTTGCAGTGGAATAATTATTTGGCTTGAAATATATCTCTCGACGTACCAATAGACCACCTCCTTACAGTCAAAGACTTCAGGGACACAGCCTGCACGAGCAATTCCAAAGGTCCAAATTACTTCATTCTGGGCGGAAGGGGATGAGTAGTAAGAATATTCCCTGGACCACTGGAAGTCCTGGTCCTCACACCTAAATATGTTCACTGTATCTCCACAAAACTGTTGTCGAGCTGCTGCCATACGTTGATGAGAACGTTCGTTTTCTCCAGATGATGTTTGAAATGAACATTTAGAAGGGATAATATAACCCTCCACAAATCTTGGTCCAATGCATGTGAATGGGAGATCTCCTCGAGCCTTTCGCTCATTAATGACAATCTCTACGGTTCCTACATGATGAGATATTATCATTAAAGATTACTAATTGCATACTTAGAAAGAAGTGTGAAGGTGGAGGGGACGATGAAGAGCAATTAAGGATTGGAGATTTCGTGAACCTGCCAACCCGACGACCTACGAAAGACATTCCATGGTGTTTGAAATGAACACTTGGAAGGGATAATATAACCCTTCACAAATCTTGGTTTAATGTGTATTAATGGGAGATCTTCTCGATCCCTTCGCTCATTAATGACAATCTTTACGGCTCCTGCATGATGATTTGTTAGCATTAAAGCTTACTAATTGCATATTTAGAAAGAAGTGTGAAGGTGGCGGGGATGGGGAAGACCGATTAAGGAATTTATAAGTATGGAAAGCGGTCGGTCGGGCTTCAAAATAAGGTCACAAGGGATACTCATGAGAGGTGAGGGCCTAATGGTCAAATTGTATGTCTCAAAACTTTTGAGTGCAAAATGTGTAACACAGAAGAGGGCATGATGGGGTAGTCCAACGGTCAATTTGTATATCGCCGAACTTTGAGTTTTGTTTGTAGGTCGTGGAACAATGGAAGCGAAATCTTGAGCCCACCTATACAGGAACCCACAATCGAAAAAGTGGCTAAGTATGGAATAGGGAAGCGGTCGGTCAAACTCATTTTTGCTAATATATTGAAATTTGCAATGGATATCCCATAACTTGGAAAGATCTTTTTTGCATGTTTATGGACAAGTTGTGTAGGGATATTCAGTGTGAATGTCTCCTCGATCCTTTCGCTCATTAATGCCAATATTTACAGTTGTTTCATGATGATTTGTTAGCATTAAAGCTTACTAATTGCATACTTGGAAAGAAGTGCGAAGTTGGCGGGCATGGGGAACAACGATTAGGAATTGGAGATTTTGTGAACCTGCCAACCCGACCATCTGCGAAAGAGATTCCAAGAAATGGCCAAGTATGGAAAGCGGTCGGACGAGCTTCAAAATAGGTTGACAAGGGATCCTCAGGAAACATGAGGGCCCGATGGTCAAATTGTATGTCTATAAACTTTTGAGTGAAAAATGTGTAACACAAAAGAGGGCATGATGGGGGAGTCCGACGGTCAATTTGTATATCGCGGAACTTCAGGTGTTGTTTGTAGGTCACGAAACAATGGAAGTGTAATCTAGAGCCCGCCTGCCCGGGAATCCACAATCGAAAAAGTGGATAAGTATGGAATGGGGAAGTGGTCGGTCGGAGTCATGATATAAAATCATGAGTGGAAATGTGAACCTGTGAGTCCGCCAACCCACGCACTTAGACATTTTTGGAAAAATGGCTAAGTAACCACAAAGAGAAAGTAGAGGGGAAAAAGAAAGGGGAATTCGGTTAAGTATAAAAGAGGTAAAAGAAGGGGATAAAAGAGAGTGGGAAAATAGCAAAGGGGAGGGAAATTTTCGGAAGAGGGAATTGGTCTCAAACAAGCCCCATTGCTACAAAATCATCATTTTCTAGTGCAATATTTTATACACATACTAGTTTGATATTGTGCTTGTATCATTAAAAAGGGTGTGAGCAAATGCAAATATAAACTATAACTTGATTTTTGGCTATAACTATGTATAGTTGATTTACAGGTGCTATTGATGTTTGGATTTTGTAGATAACAGTGGGTTAGGATAATTTTTCATTCTTACTGTGATAACGCCTTAAAAAAACTAGAATAAGTAACAATTTTTTCCAATTCAATTCTCACACAATTTTTTTTTGTGATCCCATAATATTCATCTTTGTCGATCCGATAATAGGGAGGTTGATTTGGTAGATTGGGCTATTGTTCATTTTAGGTGACTGGGGTGCGTCAGCTAATGCTTTGATGAAGATTTTTTTTTATTGCAACTTGTGGAAGTAATTGTGTTTTTGATACATTGTTTAATGCCTTGAAATATTATTTTAAGTATTAAACTTCTTGCAACAGATTATTCATTGAATAGTTTGTTGTTTCCCTCTATTTTTCCCTTTATTATTTCACTTGTCTGTCATTACTATGCTACCATCCAAGGAGAACCCTCATCCATATCATCTTGCCAATTTGACCATGCTTTTGTCTTGGTGAAACAACTCTCTAACTCACCAACAAATTCAAAAGAATGACCATTCCAAATTTCTGGTGGCTTGGCTTTGCCCTTTAACACTCAGGTGTAGACTTTAGGAGCAACAATAACTATGAAGTCAATTAGACAGCTCTACAGGCTCTTCAATCAAAGAATAGAGAAAGTGAGTCATAGTTATACTTTCTAGGATGTGTTTGCATAAGAGAAGCATCGGAAAGCTACAGAGAAATCAATGGAGGGTTGTTGAAATAAACTTATTGTATTGTCAACTTGATCGTAAGTATAATAATGACAAACTTGAATTTTAATATTGTGGTTGATTTCATAGTCCCATTTGACTTCAACTAGCATATATCATTTTTTTTTTAAAATATTTGCGAAGAAGAAATTTGGTAATTTCATTAATAAAGTAAAAGTGCTCAAATAGAGAATAGGGGATGTACAACTAATAATATGCTTCTTTTTCGAGTGAAGGAATCAAGGAAGCGAGATGGAAATAAGAGATCGTTCGTTCAGTAAGGTTGAGATGAGAACGAAACTTCTTGGGCAGGGCCCCAACTCCCACATCATGAATTAGTGTTGTTATGTTTTATCTACATTACGAATGAAATTGAATGTTGGTTTGAAACTGTGTGTGAAATTCATTTATGTTTCCGTAGAAGCCTCATGTGATCGACACAATGCATTGTCATATAATTGTTCCATGCTTAATATTTGATCAAATTACTTGAGTCAATACAATATTTAAGAATTACGAGACTATCGAACCATGCAAATGAGAAGAGGTGTTAAATCCAACAAAGAAGCCCCAACCAAGATTCGAAGGCAATTTTTTAATAGTAAATCTATAAGAAAAATAGTGGGTAATATATATTTATCAATAGACATTGGATTGAGTTATTTGCAGTGAAGCATTGAACATACTTGTCATAAATATAGGAGTTACAAAAAAAAAAAAAACATGCATACAATTTTGTGTTGTTCATCTAGTGCAACAACATGCGGAAGGCATCGACAAGCTCTTGAACATGCATACAAAACTGATTATCATGCTTTTTAGGAACTCCTTGCAGTCTTCTCTTCTGAAGGTCAATGTTGGCTTCGAAAATCTCAATATCTTGCGGAAGACCTGAGGTGACAAAGAAACATGAGAGTGGTCCCACAGTGGAATAATTCTTTGGCTTGAAATATATCTCTCAGGGCACCAAGAGACCACATACTTACATTCAAAGACTTCAGGGACACAAACTGCATGAGCAATTCTAAAGGTCTAAATTACTTCATTTTGGGTAGAAGGGGATGAGTATTAAGAATATGCCTTGGACTGCTGGGAGTTATGGTCCTCACCCCCTAAGATGTTATTTGTATCTCCACAGAACATGAGACTGGTCCCGCAATTGAATAATTATTTGGCTTGAAATATATCTCTTGGCGCACTAAGAGACCATCTTCTTACAGTGAAAGACTTTAGGTACACATCCTGCACCAGGGATAAATACAAACCCTAAAAATAAAAGGAAAGGATACATCTCTGAGGGCCAAGACCGCCATCCTAGTCGATAGACTCAAACTCTTGTGTTGCAAAGCGACTATTGCGTTCAACGTCAGTTTCTTCTCTGAAACCCCTTCCTTTAGTCTTCTTAGGGCCACCATCATTGTGCTGGGAAGTGTGCCCCATTATGGTGGATTTCAATTTGGGCGTAGGAGTGGGAACAACGTCCGCATTGCCATCATCCATCGGCATATCATCGTCCATTAGATCATCTTCTTCTGGCTCGAAATCGACTGCATCAATCTCTGTGCCGACCATTCTTTCGTGCTTTTCTGCAAAATCCTTAAAACTTGGAGAGGGCAATGGATATACAAAGAGAATGCAAGATATACACGTTTATAGGGTTACAAAACAAATAAATGCAGGGGGGAAGGATATACATGTTTATAAGGTTATAAAACAAATAAATGTAGGGAGGGTTTTTTGAGTAGGGGGGGTTGCCTTGGAATTCTTTGGCTTGAAATATATTTGTCGGCACACCAAGCGACCATCTCTTTACTTTCTTCTGGGTGGAAGGGGATGAGTAGTAAGAATATGCCCCAGACCACTGGAAGTTTGAGTCATCATGCCCGAAGGTGTTTACTGTATCTCGACAGAACTGTTGTCGAGCTGCTGCCATAAGTTGACGATAATGTTTGTTTGCTCCAGATGATGTTTGAAATGAACACTCGAAAGGGATAATATAACCCTCCACAAATCTTGGTTTAATGCATATCAATGGGATATCTCCTTGAGCCTTTCGCTGATTAATGACAATTTCTAGGGTTCCTGTGTAATGAGTTGTTACCATTAAAGCTTACTAATTGCATACTTAGAAAGAAGTGTGAAGGTGGCGGGGACGACAAAGAGAGATTAAGGATTGAAGATTTTGAGAAGCCACCAACCCGACGACGCATGAAAGAGATTCCATGATGTTTGAAATGAACAGTCGGAAGGGATAATATAACCCTCCACAAATCTTCGTTTAATGCGTATTAATGGGAGATATCCTCGAGCCTTTCCCTCATTAATGAAAATATTTACGGTTCCTGCATGATGAATTGTTAGCATTATGTTTATTTTTCAATGAGCAAGGTTTAAGAATGAAGTTCATTCCATTTTATCATTTTACTTAAACCATAAACAATTGTGTTGCAACAACCAAGATCACAAGAAGAAACACCATGCACAAGTACACAAGAAGTATCCTGGGAAACCCTTCTCAACAAGGGAAGAAAACCCAGCCAATCCTTTGCTATATTCTTCAAGAGAAAGACCTCCACCACCAAGAAAACCTAGCACACAAAAGGGTGCTCACAAACCCTAGAAGACTAGTGCCCAAGAGAGGTGCGCACTTTTCCCAAGAAGATGTACTTGCTGAAATTTCCAAACTCAAACAAAAGATATGATTCCTCAATGGGGAATTTACCTTTACTTATATTAGACTGAACCTGTCAACATAAGTGTCTATTGGCACAAGAGGGACGACCTCTCTAACTCACAATATATTTAATAATAACCAGATTAATTATCTTTTACATTAATTATCTATTACATTAAGGTGGGTCTGATCTGTACCCTTTACATTACAATTAGGGTTACATGTAAGTCTGACTCTTGAACAATATAGCAAGGGATCTCATACACCCACTAGTGTTCAACCACTAGGGGCACATCGATAGGGATGCCCATATATCTATATCACCGTGTTTCACAGGAGAACCACACTCACTAGTGCTCAACCACTAGGATCACGTTCACCTGTGCTCATCCACAGGAATGTCCAACTCAACAGATCCTCTTTCCCACTGCATTACATAGGAGAGTCATATGGAGTTCATAATCTCAAATCTCTGCTCAGAGGAGGCTAATACATCATCTTCATCTCTATCTCACAATGATGCACCCATCTCATGGGAATTCACACAGTCACCTTGTGCTCAACCACATGCATGTCCAACTCAACAGATCTCCTTTCTCACTGCATTACACAGGAGAATCATCTAGAGTTCTTCTCAACTCTTTGTAAGGAGGAGGCCATCACTATGTTCCATATTTGTCTCAGATAGGAACCACACACCCAACTCATGGGCTCTCTTTGAGGTCGACTCAATTAGTCTGTGTCCTGGAGGATGTCTCATGCAACTGTGATCATCAACATTCCCTCTCAGCTAGTGTAGCACACCCTTTTTCTGGCTACCAAGGTTTAATTGTTATTAAGAGAAGGTTATAACACCACTCTATACATAACTCATTTAAGCACAGAGTAAAACATATTATTTACTGCTATAATTAACAATCCATAGCATTCCATATTAATTTGTATACAGAACGGAAATCACGATAACATAAATAGTAGAGTCATGCAAAATGTGATAAAAACATAATCAGATACTTAACAGTGGTAGAATCCACCAACCAAGTGCAGGCCTTCCACGAACCTCCCAGCCTTAGACCGCACTGCTCATCATCTCAACAATGGGTCACCCCCGAGCTAGGACTAAGCTCCACCCCAAGGCAAGGAAATCTAGGCTAGGTTGAGGTTACAGGGAAAACAACACACAACCACAAGGAATGGATTCTCTCCAAGGAACCTCCCATGCTCATTGTCCATGGACCCTCATTCCCCACATGCCTATTCCACCCCAGGAGTATACACCTTCTCTGTCACCTGGACAGTCCTTCAGCTACTAATCTCCCTTGCCTTGGGTTACAGGAACAGGTCGGACCAGAAGTCTTTGGGATCTATGGAAGCTACACGGTTCCTTCCAGGAGTGCTCTCCTTCCTCTGCGCACTATCTCACCTGGAGGGAGTCTCTCACAGGTCCAACAACCTGTTCTTGCAACTTCAACCACCTCTCTCACCTGGAGAGAGTGTTGTACAAACTAGTCAACAAGCCACACATGATCAAACACTACACGTCCACCACAATCCACGGGATCCAGACATGAACACCCCAAGGTAGCTCCAGACATGTGCAACAGTATAACCAGGCTTAGCAGGGACGAGACACTTCTGTTTTCTCAATTTGGCAACACGGAATAGACTCACATTCTGGATTCTCAAGGATGCGTGACGATTCGTCCACGTAGGGGTCGATTCAAACTCCCCAGTTTAGAACAGAGAAGGGGTGTACCAAATTTCCAGAACAAACACAGACTCTTTCCCAAATCCACGCAGGCTTCTCGTTCAGGGAATATACACACCGATTTTCTCAGATCCAGACACAGACTTTTCGAATCACAGGGATGCACAAAGGTTCTCTACAGGAGTCGGGTTGGTATTACTATCCAAGGCTCTGTACGTGTTCCGACAATCGGGTAGAATGGGGGAGGAACCTTCTCACGGCTCACCCTGGCCGTTTTATTCGCATGTGTCAGGGTTGACACTTGTCTCCCATGAAATTGCATGTGTTCCACTAGCACGCATCTCCCTTGCATGTTCTCCCCTTTTCAGAGACTTAGGATAAACATAAAATGCACATGTCTTTTGGGGATAATATTAAAATATTATTCCCAGGCTTAAGCCCCCTAGGCTTAGCCCCTAGGCTCAACACTTAGCCCCTTTTCCCACCTTCTAGCCCCTATTTCCTTGCCCACCCTATGGATGCTTAGTCCCCCTTCACTCATTCATCGTGGTCGGTCTGCACATGGCGGTGTTTATGTTTTATTAATTGTTCTGCGTGATTACATATACAATAGCAGGCTCCTGGCCTTCAACACTCAGGCTCCCTGGCCTAACAACACATAAGCCTCCAAATTATAAAAACTTGGCTCACCAGCCTATAAAACATAATTACAATTCCTTTCAAAACATGGTTTACAACGGGGCTCGGCCTTGGGGACACTACAATCCCCCTCCCCTTATTTCTGCATTGTCCTCAGTTCAACTTTACACAACATCTGCAAGATTTTCAATTTTTTTCAAAAAGATGCGGGTACTCTGCCCGCATAACATCTGCATGCTCCCATGTCGCATCCTCGGGACCGTACCAGGTCCACTGGACCTTTATAAGCTCTATGACTCGATTTCGGAGCTATTTTCTTTTCCTGTCCAATATGCGTACATGATGCACTTGCAGGACACCTTCTGGTTCCACCTGAATCACATTCCAATCAATAACATGATTAGCATCAGGTACATATTTCTTAAGC
>JZKD02S1854873.1:980529-1020623 GCA_000966675.3 Picea glauca | reverse complement strand
TCAGCCGTAGATCTAGGTGGGTGGACTCTGACCGTCTAGATATGCTCGTTACTTATCTTAATCCACATTCGTGCCCCAACTTAAAGCCGACATCTCTTCCTCACATCGGATGGTCGTTACAAACCTGGAGATTCCCCAAAGGAATCTCGTCCGTTCATCGGGCCTTAGCCACATGCTAACGTCTCGACATTATGGGTCGGGATTTATCAAGGCAAGAGTCTGATTTCTTATCAACGGAACTCCCGAATCCCCAATCCCCGATTTCCCGAAACGGGTAATCTCTCGACACATGGCCTTCTCAAATCGGACGATCCATGACTGCTCCGGGGTTTCCACCATGGAAAGTCTCGATCCCTTGTTACCAGGACTCCCGATATCGCGATTCTCGATTTCCCAAAATGGGAAATCTCACGACACATGGCCTCTGTCATTCAGACGATCTAGATCTATTTCGGGGCTTTCGCCCCTATTCACTGGGGTTTTAACCCTCAGATATCTCCTGACAGATGCAACGGCTGTCGGGTTTTCCAGCCGAGATCTGACGGCTCAGACGATTCCTAACTAATTCGGGATTTCACGTATCGCGATTTCCACACTCCTGTGCAATTCCAAAGGGATTTAAATCTCGTGCACACTTTCCAGATCTAACGGTTACGAGGGTTCACCTTCCCTCCCGAACAGATCCTGAAGCTCCTACACTTCTGGTGTGGAGTCCTCTCTCCCTGTGGACTTATACCACACTGGCTGCGGTTTCATAACACTGCTATACCTCTTGAGCTTAAAACTCGTCAAGTAACTCCTTGACACTTTGGAGCAAACCAAGGTCCGAAATTAGCCTTCCAGACCCAATTTCCCCTCGCATTCTCGGTCCAAAGACCGCTCCACTGGCCCATCTAGGCTCAGTGTCGAAACCTTGGCTTTGATACCAAACTGTAGCGCACCCTTTTTCTGTCTACCAAGGTTTAATCGCTATTAAGAGAAGGTTATAACACCATTCTATACATAACTCATTTATGCACAAAGTAAAACATATTATTTACTGCTATAATTAACAATCCATAGCATTCCATATTAATTCGTATACATAGCGGAAATCATGATAACATAAACAGTAGATTCATGCAAAACGTGATAAAAACATAATCAGATACTTATCTTTTAACAGTGGTAGAATCCACAAACCAAGTGCAGGCCTTCCACGAACCTCCCAGCCTTAGACCGCACTGCTCATCAGCTCAATAATGGGTCACCCCCGAGCTGGGACTAAGCTCCACCCCAAGGCAAGGAAATCTAGGCTAGGCTGAGGTTACAGGGAAAATAACACACAACCACAAGGAATGGATTCTCTCCAAAGAACTTTCCACGCTCACTACCCACAGAACCTCATTCCCCACATGCCTGTTCCACCCCAGGAGTATACACCTTCTCTGTCACCTGGACAGTCCTTCGGCTGCTAATCTCCCTTACCTTGGGTTATAGGAACAGGCCGGACCAGAAGTCTCCGGGCTCTATGGAAGCTACAAGGTTCCTTCCAGGAGTGTTCTCCTTCCTCTGCGCACTCTCTCACCTGGAGGGAGTCGCTCATAGGTCCAACAACTTGTTCTTCCAACTTCAACCACCTCTCTCACCTGGAGAGAGTGTTGTACAAACTGGTCAACAAGCCATACAGGGTCAAACACTACACATCCACCACAATCCATGGGATCCAAACACGAACACCTCAGGGCAGCTCCAGACAAGTGCAACAGTATAACCAGGCTTAGCAGGGACGAGACACTTCTGTTTTCTCAATTTGGCAACACAAAATAGACTCACATTCTGGATTCTCAAGGATGCGTGATGAGTTTTCCACATAGGGGTCGATTCAGACTCCCCAGTTTAGAATAGAGAAGGGGTGTACCAACTTTCCAGAACAAACACAGACTCTTTCCCAAATCCACGCAGGCTTCTTGTTCAGGGAATATACACACTAGTTTTCTCAGAGCCAGACACAGACTTTTTGAATCACAGGGACGCATGAAGGTTCTCTACAGGAGTCGGGTTGGTAGTACTATCCAGGGCTCCGTACGTGTTCCGACAATTGGGTAGAATGGGGGAGGAACCTTCTCATGTCTCACCCTGGCCGTTTTATTTGCATGCGTCAGGGTTGACACTTGTCACCTATGAAACTGCATGCGTTCCACCAGCACACATCTCCCTTGCATGTTCTCCCCTTGCCAGAAACTTAGGATAAATATAAAATGCACATGTCTTTTGGGGATAATATTAAAATATTATTCCCAGGCTTAAGCCCCCTAGGCTTAGCCCGTAGGCTCAACACTTAGCCCCTTTTCCCACCTTCCAGCCCCTAATTCCTTTCCCACCCTATGGATGTTTAGTCCCCCTTCACTCATTCATCGTGGTCGGTTTGCACATGGCGGTGTTTATGTTTTATTAATTGTTCTACATGATTACATATACAACAGCAGGCTCCTGGCCTTCAACACTCAGGCTCCCTAGCCTAACAACACATAAGCCTCCAGATTATAAAAACTTGGCTCACCAGCCTATAAAACATAATTACAATTCCTTTCAAAACATGGTTTACAATGGGGCTCAGCCTTGGGGACACTACAACTAGGGAGGCATTCTCCATCGGGCCAAGTCTTGCACGAAAGTAATCGAACTTTGTCATAGCTATAGTCATCAACAATCCCTCTCAAATAGAGAGGTATTCTTCACCAAGCCATTTTGGTGAAGGTGTCTGCAATTTGTTCATGTGTAGGAAGGTACGACACATGTACTTCTTTCCTTTGCATCATGCCTCTGAAAATGATATTTTATCTCAACGTGTTTCGATCTATCATGAAACACAAGTTTCTCAAATATCTTCACACAACTCTGGTTATCTCATGATCAAGTAAATCCATCAGAAGTTTATGAAGCCACACTTCTTCACACACTCAATGATATATACTTTGTTGTTGTGGTATTCAAGGCCACATAGATTTGTTTCCTGCTACACCAAGAAACCATGACAACCTTCACGGTAAAAAAACAACTGAATGTTCTCTTCCGGTCTACTTTACTCTCTGCTCAATCTATATCAGCATATCCTGCAAACTCAAGTTCACACTGGAGGCATATCTCAGGCCATTTCCAATTATGCCTCGTATATATCTCAATACATGATTTAATGTTATCCAGTGAGTCTGTCTCGACTGACTCATGGATTGACTAAGCATGTTCACTACATAGCATGAACCAGGTCTGGTGTTAACTAGATACATCAATGATCCAATTAGTTGTGGATCAATCTCGTCTGAATCATCATCATTCATTTTCTTCAAATCCATCATGGTGGTTTTTCATTCTATCATACTGAACTTCTTTAATATTCCCACTGTATGTTTTCCTTGACTTCGGAAAAATCTCATCGGTCCTCTATCATACTTGATGTCCCAAGAAGTAGTGCATCATACTCAGATCCTTTATTTCTAAATCAGAAGTCAAAGCTTACTTGTATCCAATAACACGACTTATTGAATAAGTCATCAAAATCAGGCTTTCATCACAAATGTAGTAATATAGTTTTGGTTTAGCTACACTTTTTGTTGAAACCCAAACTCATCAAGAATCCATCTATTTGATGTAGTTTCCAACTCATGGATGGTAGTATAGTTTAAAGTGCATTGGTCTATTGAATCAATATGTTTCATCATAGTTCACTCCCTCTATTTGTGATAATACTTTGCCTATAGGTCTCGCTTTGTATTTCTCGTCACTTCCATAGGTTACATGTTGGATCTTATAGACCCTCTTGGAAGTGATCACAGACTTCCCTTTTGGTCTCTGAACAATATCTCATACATCAATTTTTTTTTTAAAGATATACTGGTATTTATACTCTATGGCATCTTTTCATACTTGTTCACCCATAGCTTCTTCATTGCAGGGAGTCTCAGAATCAATGAAGTGGCTCATGGCTGAAGGATAGATTGAATTTTTTTTTTTTGCTTTCTCAGTATGTCCCTTGAGGGACTTGTATGTTCCTCTGCCTCCTGTAGAATCTTGTTGACTCTAGATAGGCCTTTTATGCCTTACTACAATATCTCTGGGCATATCAACTGGAGTAGCTGAACCGGCTGGAATATTGTCTGTCTTTGAACTGTTGAAGGGGGAGAAGGTATTGTCTCTTCCTTTTATTTTGTTTTGACTCTCTCTTGAGTCAAGTAACTCTCTCTGAAGTCAAAAGGATGAAAGTATTCTTTGACCAACATAATAATCGGCCAATAAGGTTTGGACTCTCGTACCAGGGATAATGGTCGAAGTCATGAGGGCTTCCACTCTGGAGATAATACCCTTCACTTATTAAGAAAGCAATCAACTATAAAATTAATAATCAACTAATTTACCTAGATTTGTAGTCATGCTCAACTCTATGTTTTTTCTTTAGAGGAAGTACTTCTCCTCTCTCTTATCTTCATTCTTTTGGGGTGGGTCTGGATCAATGTCAGTAGTGGAAGCATATTGTCTTCCTTTCTTCTTGGTTGGACAATTTCTTGCATAGTGCCCATATTTGTCACATCTGAAGCATTGAATTTCTGAAACATCTCTTCTTTGATTATGACCTAGGGCTGATGGAGACTTCTCATCTCTGGATGTTTGTTTGAAGTTTATTTTGAATCTTCTTCCTTTCTTTGTATGAAGTGAAAGAACATGGTTTTTATTAGGGATGTCTTCCACTCCTCTATTTTTAAGTCTAAGTTCTTATTGAGTACAATCTGTCCACAGACGATCAAAAGTTGGTAACTTTTCTCTTCCACTGATGCTTTGAAGAAAAGGCTCCCAATGTTTTGGAAGATTTTTGAGAGTAGATAAGACGAGTTCTCTGTCGGACACAATTTCTCCAATGGATCCTAGTTGTTATTTAATCTCTGATATATTCATAAAGAAGGTAGAAACTGTATCACCTTTCGTCATCTTAGTACTTTGAAGTCGTCCCTTTAAGGTAAGAGCTTTGAGGGTGTTGTCACTTTCAAACATATCTTTTAATGCTTCGTACATTTCTTAAGTTGTCTTCAGGTTGGCAATACAAGGTAGGAGATGATCTCTTACTGAGTAGATAATTATTTTTCTTTCTTTGACATCTTCTTCCTTTCTTATATTCTTCTCTTCATTAGTAGTTGTATCTGGTAAAGTTTTTGTTACCACATACAAAATGTCATATTCTTCAAGGGTGACCTGAAGCCTTGAATTACAGGAGCTGAAGTTGCTTGTTCCATCAAGCCTATCTTCTTACTAAAGTTTTGTTCTTCATTTTTTCGGATTTCTTCTCAAATTGTCGCCAACTGGACTTAGAAAACCTAATGGTTTTTTTGGGATTATGACTGCCGAAAATAAACTTTGAGAGTGTCATAGGAATTCTTGTTGAGTTGAAACGTTTCTTCAAGAAGTTGTAGAAACCCTAAGAACAAGATTCTGCATAAAATTTCGACACCCTAGAAACCCTAGGGCCAAAAACTCAAAATCTTTAGAAATTCACTTTGAAGATCTCCGGAGACGCGCTGAGGAAGGCCGTACAACTTTATCCAAGTTTTAGCTCCAACATCCACTTGTAAGGTGATGAAAAGGCCATTCAAGTGAGGGTCATACAAATTTCTACAGAAACCCTAGAGGTCGTACATAACTGCAGAAGGAGGACAACTTAGCTTTTAAAGTTCTTGTGCAGGGGTTCTTCAAGACCTAAGCTCTGATACCATGTTGATTTTTTAATGAGAAATGTTTAAGAATAAAGTTAATTCCATTTTATCATTTTACTTAAACCATAAACAATTTTTTTGCAACAAACAAGATCACAAGAAGAAACACCATGCACAAGTACACAAGAAGTATCCTAGGAAACCCTTCTCAACAAGGGAAAAAAACCCAACCAATCCTTTGCTATATTCTTCAACAGAAATGCCTCCACCACCAAGAGAACCGAGGACACAAAAGGGTGCTCACAAACCCTAGAAGACTAGCGCCCAAGAGAGGTGCACACTTTTCCCAAGAAGATGTACTTGTTGAAATTTCCAAACTCACACAAAATATATGATTCCTCAATGGGGAATTTACCTTTACTTATATTAGACTGAACCTGTCAACAAAAATGTCTATTGGCACAAGAGGGCTGACCTCACTAAATCACAATATAATTAATAGTAACCAGAATAATTATCTTTTACATTAATTATCTATTACATTAAGGTGGGGCCGACTTGTACCCTTTACATTACAATTAGGGTTACAAGTAAGTTTGACTCTTGAACAATATAACAAGGGATCTCATAAACGCACTAGTGCTCAGCCACTAGGGGCACATCCATAGGGATGTCCATATCTCTATCTCATTGCGTCTCACATGAGAACCACACTCACTAGTGCTCAACCACTAGGATCACGTTCACATGTGCTCATCCACAGGCACGTCTAACTCAACAGATCTTCTTTCCCACTGCATTACACAGGAGAGTCATCTGGAGTTCATCATATCAAATCTTTTCTCAGAGGAGGCTAATACATCATCTTCATCTTTGTCTCACAACGATGCACCCAACTCATGGGAATTCATATGTTCAACTTGTGCTCAACCACATGGACGTTCAACTCAACAAATCTCCTTTTTCATTGTGTTACATAGGAGAATCATCTGGAGTTCTTCTCAAATATTTGTAAGGAGGAGGCCATCACTACGTTCCATCTCTGTCTCATATAGGAACCACACACCCAACTCATGGGATCTCTCTCAGGTTGACTCAATCAGTCTGTGTCCTGGAGGATGTCTCACACAACTGTAATCATCAACACATTAAAGATTAATAATTGCATATTTAGAAATAAGTGCGAAGGTGGCGGGGACGACGAAGAGCGATTAAATATTGGATATTTCATGAACCCACCAACCTGACGACCCGCGAAAGAGATTCCAAGAAATGGCCAAGTATGGAAAGCGGTCGGTCGAGATTCAAAATAGGGTCACAAGTTATACTCAGGAGACGCGAGGGCTCAATGGTCAAATTGTATGTCTCCGAACTTTTGACTGCAAAATGTGGAACATGAGGGCATGATAGTGGAATTCAACAGTCAATTTGTATATCGTAGAGCTTTGGGTGTTGTTTGTAGGTCGAAGAACAATGGAAGCACAATGTTGAGTGCCCTGCTTGGGAACCGACAATCGAAGAAGTGGCTAAGTATGGAATGGGGAAGTGGTTGGTTAGACTCGTGATATAAAAGAATGAGACATATTCGGAAAAATGACTAAGTAACCAAAAAGGGAAAGTAGAGGGGGAAAAGAAAGGGGGATTTGGTTGCCAATTTGTATATCGGGGAACTCCATGTGCCGTTTGTAGGGCACGAAACAATGGAAGTGCAATCTTGAGCCCGCTTGATCGGGAACCCGCGATCGAAAAAGTGGCTGAGTATGGAATGGGGAAGCGGTCGGTTGGACTCGTGCTATAAAAGCATCAATGGAAACGTGAACACGTGAATCCACCAACCCGCACACTTAGACATTTTCCGAAAAACGACTAAGTAACCAAAAAGGGAAAGTAGAGGGGATAAAGAAAGGGGAGGGAAATTTTCAGAAGCGGGAATTGGTCTTAACAAAGCCCCATTGACTGTCTTAACAGTAACTATGAAGTACATTAGACAGGTGAACATGCTCTTCAGTCAAGGAATAGAGAAAGTGAGTCATAGTTATACTTTCCAGGATGTGTTTGCATAAGAGTAGTATCGAAAAGCTATAGAAAAATCAATGGAGGGTTGTTCAAATAAAATTATTGTACTGTCAACTTCATCGTAAGTATAACAACGATGAATTCTAATTTCAATTTTTGTGGTTGATATCATAGTCCCATTCGATTTCAACTAGCATATACCCTTTTATTTCAAAATATTTATGAAGACGGATTTTTGTAATTTCATCAATCAAGTAAAAGTGCTAAAATGAACTACATATTACATTTGCTTCACAAAGCTTACATTAAAAGGAAGGGCAGGTCTTGTATATTCTTTAAGATCATAGAAAAATTGCTAAGATCCTGAATCTATCATCAAATTATAATTCAAAAATTGGGCCCATGAGAACCTTGAATTACAATACGAAAGCACATGAACAAAAGTCTGCCAAACACAAGACATGAAAAAATCAGCGAAGATTGGACAATGTATCCAATCTATAACCAAATCCCCAAATGGGCACCAAAAAATTTGTCAATTACTACATTACTATGAACCAATATCACTATGAACATTTGCTTCTGATAGTACTATGAACCAAGATCACGTTGACCTGATAATGTTCTAACATTACTAGTTCTAGAAAATAATGTCAGCATTTAACTTAATGGAGTTTGAACAATGGAAAATTTGCAATATTATTGAAAATTCCTGATGGTTCCGTTCAAAGGAGCAAGCCATTTTGATGGCTCAAAGGATGGACCTGATTTATTCACAATTGGGAACTTTGTATGAGGTCTTTCCTCATGCTTCTCATTCCTGGATTGAACAATCTTATGCGCTTCCAGTTCACTTTGTCATGGCACTGCAAAACTCTATTCATATCTTGATTGGGTAGCATGGACAGATACAGATCAGATTGTTTCGTTTCTTGTCAACGCATGATGTGATTTTTTTTTTATTTGGTTCAACCGATATGCAGTATGACATTGTCCTCATTTAATGTAAATTTTCTATGGACATGAAAGTCACGTAACATGTAGACATTGTTTGCCTTTTTATGTAGTTAAACTTCATATGACAAGTCTGCCAACCCAGGAAACACATCTTGTAATATATGTTGTCTAATTGTACAATGTACAATTGTCTTGCTGAGGGTTCGGATGGCAGCATTAAGATAATGCCTATATATTTTTACTGCATTGTAGACAATCAATTGTGCCATTATTTATGAAAGTAGAGGCAGAAGCAGGAGAGTTTCATTTGGCACATATAGGCTCAAAGGGGGTCGAGTAACATTTGATGCAACCAAAACACCCTCAACCTGCACACGTGAGCATAATAGTTAATATATTGAACAATATAATATATATGTGTACAACAAAAAATCTACACAAAATTGTTTAAGGCCATTTTTATGTGCAAAGTGTGGATGGAATTGTAGATGTATACGCACAACAGTTGTCGAGCTAGTTAGTTTCTTGAGATCCTGTACTATGTATGTTTGCAATTCTGTTACAAATGTTGCTTGGGTTGTGCAACAGATCCTTTCTTTAACATCTCTTTTCTTTGTTATATTTTTGAGGAGCATAAGTGGAAATTTCCCTTTATACAATTGTTGTTCCATTGAGGAAAATAAATTTGAATAGGTGTCGAACAATTGTAGCTATAACATGGAATGGTGTAATAGTTGTGTAAGATAACTAAGATATATGAGCATGTGAAAGTAAATGACAAAACTAGGTATGGAGAATGGTACCATTTCCTTGTCGTTGTCCGAGTCTCCATATTTTATATGGAGAATGTGTTGTGAGACAACTTTTCTCGCGAGTGTGACAGCTGCACCAATGATTCTGATTGGGTAAATGTCGTTGCTCTTTGCAAGTTGGCTGATTGTTGTGTCCGGTATGAAATGATATTCTGAACAAACCATGGGAACTTTTTCCACAATACTTGTTTCATTGAGCGATATAATACGATCACAATCACCACGATCATATACTGTTTTCGGTAATATATTGAAATTTGTAATGGATATCCCATTACCTGGCAAGATCTTTTCTGCATGTTTCTAGACAAGTTGTGTAAGGATAGAAAGTGTGACTGCCATCATGGCTTCGTTGTTTGTCATGTCAGCACACATAATGCATCTAGTTTTGTTTGCCTTGTCTAAGTAGGTACTATACACGACCATTATGTCCTCGATGAACACTTGTCCAGTTTGGTGGTTGTTCAAGCCTTCTATCAATGGTATATTGGGTGTTATAAGTTTAGATGTGGTGACATTTTTTTAACAGAAAAAGTAATGTGAATGGCAGTTTGTATCTTTTTTTTTTTTTTTTGCATAAATATAAAAGTAGATGCACAATTTGGATGAAGTTATGCAGGTCAGAGTTTTGTAACCATACCTCTTAGTCTGCAAAGCTTGCACTATTTTGGGCGATTCACTTACACTCGTCCATACTTCTTGTGAACCGAAACACATGTGTTCTAGATGACATCAACATATTTATAATGGCATAGATGAATAAATAACTCAGGATATTTGTTTGGTAAAAATAACAAGAGCATAATGTATGAATATTTGCCTTTGGCCTTGTCATTTTGTTGATGTTTGCGATGATTGAGTACTCATGCCCATGTCATTCGTCCAACTTTTTCTGATGCAAACATGTGTACATTGAACATCACAATGACTAAATAAGAATATGCATTGTATATTGTTCATAATTGTTCTGGATGTCACATAAAGGCTCGAAGGGGATCGAGTATGAAATTAGGTGTCAAAGGATACTCAGGAGACGTGAGGGCCCGACGGTCAAATTGTACGTCTCAGAAATTTTGAGTGCAAAAATGTGTAACACAGAATAGGGCATGATGGGGGAGTCTGACGATCAATCTTTATATTGCGGAACTTCGGGTGTTATTTGTAGGTCACAGAACAATATAAGCACAATCTTGAGCCCGCTAGCCCAGGAACCCGCTATACAAAAAGTGGCTAAGTATGGAATGGGGAAGAGGTCGATCAGACTCGTGATATAGAAGCATGAGTGGAAATGTGAACTCATGAGTCCACCAACCCGCACACCTAGACATTTTTGAAAAAACGAGTAAGTAAAGTAATCAGAAAGGGAAAGTAGAGGGGAAAAAGAAAGGGAAATTTAGTTAAGTATAGAAGAGGGGGAAAAAAAGGGATAAAAGAGAGTGGGAAAATAGAAAAGGGGAGGGCAATTTTCGGAAGCGAGAAGTTTCAACAAAGCCCCATTGTTGCCAAATCATCATTTTCTAGTCCAATATTTTATCCACATACTCGTTTGTGTGTGTGTGATTTACTATCATTGTTGGTATACCTTTTTGAAAATTGTACTTCAACTTCCTTTGTTGTGGCATATAAGATTTCATCCTCTTGTCCAATTAATCTATTTCTTTCAATGTAGCTATGCATAAAATAAAATGGACATGAAGGTAAGTTGGTATGTAGAAAGACATCTAAAAAAATAAATATTGTTCTATTTATTTCAATGTAGCAGTACAAAAAATATAGTTGACATGAAGATAAGTTATTATTTAGGAAAGTATGTGGTATCTACATATAATAAATTAGGTGCAAAGTAGTAGAATAAATATACAAACAATAAATGAAATACAAAACAATGGAATATGAAATAAGAGTAGAAACATGCACCTTTGTATGTCTTCTTCTACATATGTGGTTAAGAGTCCTTCGTCTTCTCTAGTTATTATGTTTGTTTCAATGTGGGAACACACAAAATACAATGAACATAAATGTAAGGTGGTATGTAAGGGAAAACAAGTAATATGTACATACAATAAATGAGAATCAAAAGAACATAATAAAAGATAGAGTTAGAAGCATGCACCTTTGTTTTTCTTGATCCATGGTTGTGGTTATATAGAATTTTTCCTAGCCAAAATATATTACAAGCCATAAAATATTAAGAAGTTGGATGATCCTAGCTGAATGATTTGGTTTTGTGCAACAAAGTAGCCATATATGCTTTGAGACATGCAAATATGATTTTGTAATATGTTTGATGTATATTTCATAATTTAAGTACAAGACAAATTGTATCATGGTCAGACTTGTATGTGTCTAAGATAAAGAGGGTGTATTGTGAAATGGGCACATTTGACCATACATGATCAATGAATGTGTTTTGTACATGCTTTATCTTATCCAAAAGAAAGCAGAGATTGTAATTGCACATGTAGTTTTCCAATTCTTTTGTTATGGCACTATTTTTTATCATATCAACATTGAAGTCTCCTAGAATAATAATGGTTTCGTTCAGATGTAAATCGTGTAATGCATTTGAAAAAACATTCATTATCTTGGGAAATGTTGCACGCGGAGCAACACAAAGATTGAATATTGAAATTTGCAATCCACGGAAAATTACTCTTGCTAGCACCATCTCAACATTTTTTTCTTCAAAATGCATATGATCCAAAATTGTTATATGTTTTTTCACTAATATCATCATTCCATGTGTAATGTAACTTGATATGCAAGTGTGATTTGAAAATTGCTTATTTTGCATGCATGATGTCATATATGCTTCTTGCAAGCACAAAATATTAGATTGCATTGTGTCATAGTCATTGATTATATCATTCATATGTGCATTTAAGTTGCGTGTGTTAAGTGAGAGAATTGATACAAATGGGTTTATTTGTATGGATTGGTAATCATATTGCAGATGTCATTTTGCACTAGTCCAAAGGTGTTTCATCTCAATATCGACTTTATGTTTGACTTTGAAGTTCTGTTTTGTAAGAGTTATTAGAAAATACAAAGACTCTATGTTTATGAAACAAGACAGAGATGTGTATACAAGTCCATGTATTCGTATTCCAACAGGGTCGAAGGTAACACTATGAAGTGTTATCCCTTGTGATATGTGGATTGTACGTGCACATACAAGTTGAATTGGAAACTGTTTTCGAATCTTTAGTTGACTTGTCTTTGTTGATGTTGATATTGGTTTTGATATTCGAAATATAGGTGTCCATTCATGCAAAGTGTTTGAATTATATAGATAAGCTAACTTGTTGGCTTGTCGGTGGCCAATGTGCGGGTCATGGAACTTAATCCAGAGGACATCAAATTTTTATGTTTCAGTATAAGATTTGAGTATTCCATCTGCACCATTCACTAGGCCATCCTATGAATCATAGTTGCAGACATATATTTCAACTAACATGTCTAATTTCAGGACAAGTTGCAAAGGGAAAGTTGTTGTATGTTGATGACATGGTACATTACCATGGTTTTCTTCTTCAAGATCAATTGAATTGATGATGATATCATTGCCAGGCATGAACGATAGCATATACTTGTTATGCACTGCATCATCCTTATTCTTGTAGAATAGGTAAGGGAAGGTTGGGTCGGTTGGGGCAGGTCGCATGCAACTTGAATTGATATATGTTAAGTCATCACATGTTTGGTTGTTTGTCCGCATTCTATTTAGAATTGAAATAATTTTTTCATTTGTCTGGCGCATTCTAATATGTAATTGAAAGCATTTTATGTTTTCTTTCCCAAAGTCATGCGTCATTGTTTGCATGTTGACCATAGGTTGCTCAAATATGAGAGAATCTTGTATGGGTTGTGCTTGGTAAAGATCCCCACAGAATACCATAGAAAGGTTTCCAAAGTATTTGGTTTGGACATGTTTTATGTATCTCAGTCGATTGTCAATGCAATATAAGAAGCGACTTCCAATAAAGGATGCCTCATCTATGAACACAATTTGTAGTTTGTCATAAAGCTTTGACAAGGTATCTAACATTTCTTTGTTGAGTGGAAGAAAATGCGACTTGTTAAAAGGCATCAATAATGCAGAGTGAACTGTTGTTCCACCTACATTATATGCAACTTTTCCTGTATATGCATGACATATCAATTGCCTCAAAGCATTTACTCTATGTCTATAGTAACGAGTACATGTCACTGGGTCTTTTCTCATGAGGTAGTCAATGTCATCATTTTCCAAGGTCTCAGTTTGTTTTTTTCTTTTCCTATTCCTATACAATGTAGACTTCATCCTGAAACTTTCAGGTCCTGGAAATTTCTCTTTATAACTTACTAAAATATGTCATCGACAAAAATGGATAATGCTTGACAATGGTGTGCAATTTTATTGCAGCTTGGTTACCTTTGTATCATACCTAGCCCTTCTACACCTAGCTGTAGTTTTCTTCTACAAGGAAATTTTGCAAAGGCATGTAGGTACTCATTCTCGGGCAAGGTGGGAATATCATCGAGGGCATGGTGGGAAGGCTAAATAATTTCCTTATTCAATTGAGACATTATATTTCCACTTTGTCACATAAGGCAAAGGACCAGGATTTGTAATGCTAGAAAAAATGACAACCGAAGTTGTGCACACAACATTGGCATACATATGGTGTAGAGTTTGGAGAAAAAATTGGAGCAAAATTTAAGAGCAGGAGGGAAAGTTATGCCAACCTCTATGGAAATTCTGTAGGATAGGAGTGGTGAATTAATACCTAAACATTCTTACTTGCAAACTGTAAATAGTAAACAATACATAACGAATACGAATGAAACTATGGTATTGAAACTTACTCATCAATGATGAACGATAGAATCGCAGGTCTAATTGTGAGTGCATAATTTCAACCCTGCAAAGTCCAATAACGGGTCCTGAAATTACCCAGGATTTACATTCCAGGTCCTGGAACGTTTTTCTTTATAACTTACTGAAATATGTCACCGATAAAGATGGATAATGCCTGGCAATGGTGTGCAATTTTGTTGCATCTTGGTTACCGTTGTATCATACTTAGCCCTTCTACACCAACCTGTAGTTTTCTTCTACAAGAACATTTTGCAAAGGCAACAAGATTGACATTGTGTTTTTATGTGAAAGACACAGGTTCGATTCCCATACGGGATAGGCAGGTACTCATCCCGGGCAAGATGGGAATATCATCGAGGACAAGGTGGTAAGGCTAAAGAATTTCCTTATTCAATTGAGGCGTTAGATTTCCACTTCGTCACACATGACAAAGGACCGAGACTTGTAATGCTACAAAAAATGATAGCCGGAGTTGTGTAAACGACATTAGCATGCACATGGTGCAGAGTTTGGGGAAAAAATTGGAGGAAAATTTAAGAGTAGGAGGAAAAAATATGCCAACCTCTATGGAAAGTCCATAGAATAAGAATGATGAATAAATACTTAAACATTCTTACTTGCAAACTGTAAACAATAAACAATAAACAACGAATATGAATGAAACTATGGTATTGAAACTTACTTGTCAATGATGAACGACAGAATCATAGGTCCAATTGCGGGTGCATGATTTGAACCCTGCAAAGTGCAAAAACAACTCCAACTACGGGTGTAGGACTCCAACCCTGCAAAGTTGAAGCAAACAAAAACAAACAACAAGCAACAAACCAGTGAGCAAGCATCAACAGGTCCAACTGCAGGTGCAGGACTTCAACTTTGCAAAGTTGAACCAAACAACAACAAGCAATAACCAATGAACCAATAAACAAGCAATAACCAGTGAACCAATAAACAATATATGTATCTTCAATGATGACTAAATTGCATTCTAAGCATAGAAGAAATATGAAACATATGATGACTATGCAAGTGGCGGTGGACAACAATATTCCCCAAATTCACTGCAAGATTGTATGCAAAAATTAGAGGAAAAATGTACTTTGACAGGCCTATTTAAGTAAACATTTAAGGCTGTCAGGCCTGTTTAAGGGCCTCGCGCTATGTAAACATTTAAGCTAAAAAACCTATTCAAGTACCTAAAAAAGAGTGTCAATGATCAAAACTTTCAGTATGTAAACATTTCAATAAAAATAAAAAAATAAAAAAAGAGCGTTGATGTTCAAAACTTTGGATATCTAAACATTTAAAACATTGGGAATAACGAAGCCGGCAATAAGACTTCGAATCTATTCTCCAATGAGATAATGACATATAAGGTTTTTTTTATTATATAAAAATTAATGTTTTTAGTTCTCTACTTCAAACAATAGAGATTATGCAAAAATTTATTGTCAAAGGACATATTAATATGAAGTCAACGAATTATCAATCGCTATAGTCCCTCTACGTCTTCGGCAAGGACTAAAAAATAAGTAAACAAGGTAACCCATTAATAAAGATTTTATATTTGAAAACTAAAAAATATTTACATTTTTGAAAATTAAAACAATTTCAAAAAAAAAAAAGTTAACAAGTTCATTGATAAAGATTTTATTTTTGAAAAAAAAATTTACATTTTTGAAAAGGAAAACAATTTAAAAAAATAAGTGAACAAGGTAACCCTCATTGATAAAGATTTTATTTTTGAAAACAAAAAAAATTCAGAAAATTAAGTAAATAAGGTAACCCTCATTGATAAAGTTTTTTTTTTTTTGAAAATGGGAAAAAATTCAAAAAAGTGGACTGACCAAAGACGATTGAGACCAAGGGTTGCATTGATTATGTAATTAATTCTACATATTGAAAGTGAAGGGAGCAATAACACTTTAATTCTATCAACCAATTAAAAATGAAAAACACAAATATTTTTATTATATCCAAAAATATATATTTGTTTTTCTATGTTAAACATTACATTGTATACACAAATTTATGGTAAAAACAAATTAATGTTACATCATTTTCACATAAAAACAAACTCATGGCTATAATCCTGCTATAGTCCCATTGCATGGATTGATAATAAGGATATACCCTGACTTGAAAGACAGTTGAAAATTTACCCATGATTTCGTAAGGATCCATAGGTATGACCCTACAGCTTTGCGGGTTCTCTTTATGACCGATATGTAACCAATTGACAGGACCAACTTTGGCATTTGGCCATTAGATTGGACCAGTACAGGTCCAACTTTGCCTTATGGCCATCAGATTGGATCCGTTTTTCATGACATTCAACACACCAATCCCAATGTGATGAGCTTATCGATGAGGCTGAGTCCTTCCTTGGCAACTCACCACTCTTGTGCCAAATGTTTAGTAGGCTAGTTTCCCAACTCGTTGATCACGGTTTGTTCCATATATTTTCCGCCGTGTAGGAATGGTCATGGCTTCTGCTTGCATTCTTCCAATTGCATTTCCATCCTCCAACACGATTAAAGGGCCACATTCATGGCTACCAAATTACACAAACTTTTCGAAGGGAAGAATATCAGAGAGGCATCGGCGCTTGAAAATGGTGGTCCTTGCAGAGAGCAGTGGAGGTAGCTGCTGTGGGGGCAGCAGCAGCAGTGGAGGAAGCTGCAGCAGCCACGGAAAATCTTCAGTTCCTGATCTTTCCAAAATTGGAAAAGAGTTTGAAACCATGGTTGCCAGAGCCACTTTGAGTGAACGTGAGAAGGAATATAATACTGTGGAGGTAGGTTTCTAAGAACTTGATCAGGCCCACAGAGTGAGTTTTGTTAGTCTGTAATTGAATCTTGGGACTGTTGTTTGTTATCTTATTTTGATTCCAGTTGCTTATTGCATTTATGGGTTTGTAATCAATCATTGGACTAGATGCCCATTATGATTTTTTGATTCAACTGGTCACTGCATTCGGGGGTCTGTAATTGGATCCTTGGACTAAATGCACATTATCTTTTTTCATTCAAGTGGTGATTGTATCTGTGGGTGCCTAGTATGTTATTTTGATTCAACTGGTCACTGTATTTGGGGGTCTAATTGAATCCTTGGACTAAATGCACATTATCTTTTTTCATTCAAGTGGTGATTGTATCTGTGGGTCTGCAATTGATTCTTTGGACTGGATGCCCATTATCTTATCTTGATTCGAACTGGTGATTCCATATGTGGGCCTGTAATTGAATCATTTCAATAGATGTCCATTATCTTATCTTGATTCCAGCTAGGGATTGAATATGTGGGTCTACCGTCTGTGATTGAATCATTGGATTAGATGGCCATTGTCTTATCTTGATTCAAGCTGGTGATTGCATCTGTGGGTCTGTGACTGAATCATTGGACTAGATGCCGATCATCTTATTTTGATTCAAGGTGGTCGTTACAGCTGTGGGTCTGCAATTGCATCATCGGACTAGTTATCCATTATCTTATTTTCATTCAATCTGGTGATTGCATCCGTGGCCCTGTAACTGAATCATTGGACTAGATGCCCATTATCTTATTTTCATTCAATCCAGAGATTACAGAACGAATTTACTTTTTCAGAACTTTCTGTCATTGATTCATTGGATTGGATACCCATATAAATTTATATATACATTTTTTTTGCTTCGTTGCCTCGATGCCATTCAGTTGACAATCTGTTTGCTTACTTTAATATCCAGATGAAGGGGAACATTACTCGGGATGACTTTAAAGAAGTTATGAACATTGGGCCTTCAAGATTTGTAAGTGTTGTGAGATACTTTCTGAATCGTGATATGTACCATGAATATATTTAGTCTATGTAATGAACCCTGTTTTGTTTGTGATATCTAAATTTGTGGAAAATATTAACTCACAACAGACATGGTCTACAAAGAAATATTAACTCGTATTTGCCATTTGGGTGTTAGTCTGTGGCGTTTTTAACATGTTTAAGGGTACAATTTCCTGTATTGAGATCTAGTTGTGTCAGCGAGAGGTCGAGGGAAAAATGATGACTGGATACCTTGATATTTCATTGGCAGGATAGTGTGGCTGTGTTTGTGTGTGCAATGTGTATATTTTTTAGTATTTGCAAACTGGTGTTGTAAGGTTGCATAGATTACATTCCCCGGTTTGTCTTAAGCAGTTGGTGCAGACCTCTCAAGCCATGGTGAGAATGTGGGTGCCTAATAAGCACGGAGTTACATTTGAGCCCTGAACTTTGCAATCTCAAATCAAAATCAAATCCACAAGGCTTCCTTGGAATAGTCTTGGGGCAGGAATTGGGGCTGGCTTTTAACTCAAAACAGGGGCTGGCTTTTAACTCAAAACAGGGGAAGTTGAGCTTTCCATTTGAGATTCCTTGTTGGATCCCTTAACCGGGAACCATCTTCAGAATGAAAAGAGAGTAAAGATTGAAAATCTGGATCAACCGACTGGATAATCTTGATCAAATATGTGCATGAGGTAGATTCCACTCCTGATCCATGACTGCTTGCTATAGAAGTACATAAATATTCTCGCTGTAAATGTTCCAGCTAAAGGTTATAACCTATCCCTTTCCCTTATTAATGAAGGTAAGATTATCCTAATCCTTCTAATGAAGGGTTGATCAGGACCTTGCCTGAGTGGAGTAGGTTGGCCCTGGTGCTGCAGGGCAAGCTATTTGGAAGTGGCCTGTCTCAAAGAGAGCAGGCCTTAAGTCATTTTAAATTTGTTTGTTGTTTATTATTGCCAGGACCATCGGATTCTGAGTAGCAGCATTGCACTATTTTTCAGAAGTATTTCAGACTGTTGGCTTTGTAGCCTTTGAATATTTAATTTTTCTGCTGAACTGTTCTCTCATAAGTATCTGGCAGATTGGTTCAATAATCTGGATACTTTTCTATTGTAGTATGAATTATAGTGCCATCCCAACTCAAGGCTCCTGGAATCTCCTTATTCAGTTCACTCAATTTAACCTCTAATCAAGAAGATTTCTAGGAATTAAGAGGTCCGTAATATGCATATCAGTTTTGCCTCCATACCCTAGAAAGGGAGCATATTAACGACATGAGTAGCTGAACCTGCTGCAAATTTTGGAATGTAGATAAGGTCATGCTAATCTAGGCCTACCTTCAATTTGTATTAAGCTCTGCATATGCTTTGCTTGAATTGTTGGCAGCATCAAACTTAGATTTTTAAGTGTAGCATTTTTATGAGTTTCTCAGGTGTGCAGTTGCTAAGAAACCCCACACACTTACCAATCATCATGAAACTCTGGTCCATTTTAGTAATGAATAAACTGCTGTATGCCATGACAAGTGATTCATACCACTGTATTCTTGCTTATAGATCTGGGTGACATCCCTCAGAATTATTATTAATGGAGCACATTGCTGTATGCCATGACAAGTGATTCAGATCACTGTATTCTTGCTTATGGATCTGGGTGACATCCCTCAGAATTATTATTAATGGACCACATGCTATCACATATTCCTTCTGCACCCTAAACCTGATGTTTTGTTGTGTCCTGCAGGCTGAAGAAGGAAAAGGGGAAACAGTCATTGATCTACAAGCGATGCTAAATGAATTAAAAAATGACAACTTTGCATTTGACAATCCCGAGGATGTGTTTATCTAAGGGACAACTATAGTAAGGTGTGTCTGAAAGATCCAGTTGACCTTTGCCTGCCCATTTTTATACTTACATGTAAATTGGAATCAGGAACATTTCCATCTATTGAAAAGATATATATGATTAGGGAGTGTAGATATCTGCAGTTCATATTGTTCATATAAGTTTCGGAGAAAATTGCATGAGGATTTATGTTCCGACGTTTCAGTTGAACACATCACCCATCTTCAGAGAATTTGAGTACTAGTGTGAACCTAAATCCTCATCCTCAGGCAGTTTTCTCCAAAGCCTATAAGAACAAAATATATATGGTCACATGGATTCTAATTGATAAGTTGCCTGTATTATCAATGAATGATTAAATTCATTGTTGTACATGCAGGGGAAGTGAGTTCACTGAGATCACTACAAGAGATTGTTCAATCCATACATGTAAAAGATTTGATTTTGAGACTGCAGTTTTCTCCCTTTATCAAGTAGTTTCTCAACTCAATGTGAAGATAAGTAGTTCTGGTAGCATAAGCCTAGTTTCTGATCTTGAGACCTTTCAAAAGGTGAAATATATTTATTCTTCCTTTGGTTTTGGTAGTTATTGCTATGTTGTCATGATGCCGATGAATAGGGGAGGAATTTCAAGCATGGAATTCGCCTAGGTTATTGTTCCTCCATGCCTTATGAACTTTTGAACATGATTAAATCAACCGGATACGATCTATATGAAAGTATTTCAAAGCTTTTGTAGAAGGAAGCTTGCTATTGTTTCTTCTTCGTGGGGATATGGATATTGATAATCTATGATTATTTTCTGCTCCAAGGGAGAAATGACATACCGCAAACAATGACATACATAAACCTAAAAAAGAATTACCTAGTTAATTTTATTTTCTTCTTGCCTTTGATAGTGCATATAATCATTAAAGATATTACCCTGCATAATTTCTTCTTGCCTTTGGCAGTGCATATAATCATTAAAGATATTACCCTGCATATGGGTGAGGTTGGCTAAGTATCTTTTCTCAAAGCCCATGGCTGTGTGGTTTAGTGGCAAGTTGTGAGGTGATCAAGCTTGTATTGATGTTGGGACCCGTGTTCAAAACCCCCCAAATAGGTGGGGATGAGGTCAGGTGCAAACTAGTGGATAAAATCTTTTTTTTTTGCCCAAATCATCGTTACTTAGTTGATTCTTGTTAAATTTGAGGACTTGGGTGGATTCCACCACTCTGGTAGTCACCTAATTCTCATTTTTTCCCATATGCCTTATAGTAGGTGTGGCTGCATTTGACAATTAAGCCTCTTCTTTTTTAGTTTATTTCTAAATTTTGTAGATTGAATTTATGATGGATTGCTAATATGTGACTTTGGAATTATATGCTGTGTGCCCTGGTACTGCACCCTTATTGTTCTATGATAATATTTTATAGACTCCAATTAAATATGAATGATGATGCCCTCCAATATGGTAAGAATAGGCCGTATTTAGCCCATAAGAGGTCACCTAACATCTAGACTCTAGAGTCAGTTATTTTAGTAAGTCATTGTCTCATTTAATTACATGTATTAAGATTAAATGGTTCATATAAATAAGAGTAAGAGAGTAGTTGAAGCAGAAACAAATAGAAAAGAATCATCGAGTCCACTCCTTGATATGCAACACTTACATATAATGTCAAAAGGAGATGAACCAAACCCCAATGATCAAGCTGTTCTACACATGGGATGTCTCATCGGGAAAGGATTCTGATAAAGCATTAGAACAATAGGCACATGGAAATGATGAGATATATATATTTAGACTTGAAGCACAAGAAACCAGTCTGATCGCAGAATATGAAGATCACCAGATTCCAATAAAGCATATTACAAAAATTTGAAGAAATAACAAAATTTTTAACCATGAAGAAAGGATCAAAGAATTTCCACTGACCCTAGCAATTACTACCTATCAATGATGTGTTAACTCCAATTTTGATCAGCAGATAGAATATTGCAAAAAGGCTGTTATGATTTATCCATCCCTAAATTTCAAAATTTTTACCCTAAAAGTTTGGTAACCCTAACCCAAACTTGTGAATCGTATCATCGACGTATCCTTTTCATCAATGACGCTCCTCTCACCTTTCAAAAACAAAGGTAACTAAAGGCCTACCATCTAGCATGCATGGAGGAATAARTGCTTTATAATGATCAGGTGATGTTTCTATTGGCTATGAATGAGACGGTGGTTAWCTTTGATGATATTTTGGGGGTTATATGAGATACCCTGTACTTTGTTCACAACTGTTATGACTTTGATTCTGGTCATATGAATATGGTTGCAATSGTTATGATTTCAACGGTGATACAAGTGCTGGKTCTGTGTTCCATTATAGGCAGTGATACAAGTGYTGGTTCTGTGTTCCATTATAGGCATACTTTGGATGGYATAAGAAAWTGGTTATGGTATGTTAATTATATAGTAAYCYRTGGGGTTTWCTTTGAAATGTTTGTGGTGATYTCTAAWAKTTKAAAGCTCTTCCTGCAYATTTAYAAYTGAGTAGGYTTAATGGTTAAGAACATGGRTTTCCTCCTAAAARGTCATATGTTTAAATCCAGAGAGGGTAGGGTATGTATAYYTTYATARACTTTACCARTATAATCGCTRRRCRAAAAAARTCTTATACACCAATTTARTGTYTAACTTGACCRTGACCTTAAAAWAAATTATTATTATTATTAWTAATRTTATTAATATACATATCCRAAATAAATAAAAAGAAAGTAAAACTATTGTAAAACAATACTTAAAACATTCATTTCTAATTATTATATTATATAGTCGAACTCTTGATTATGATACGACATGCATATTGTATAACATATGATTGGTTCGAAATGCACAAGGTTTAACAATTCTTGTGTTGACCTTGTCTCGTAACTTATGCATCAATCATAACGTTGTTTGATTGACATCTGATTTGGTGATGTGAAGTCATATAGTGGATAGTAGGGTCAGGCGAAATGATCTGTGTCGACCCCGATGAGTGCTGGAGTCATTGCCTATCATATCTGGACTTGGACTTTGGTTATAAAAAAATGCATTTCATCATTATATACAGTCATTGTCGATGACGATTTGTGGAGTTTCATTGGGATCTCGGTTATAAGAAATTTGGTCTTCATTGAGCTACTTATCATTGGCACACTTGTGTCATGGAATGAATGTGTCGTCTATATTGGCATATTTGTGTCATCTTTTTGGATTGAATGTCTTTTCTTTAGCATTTTTTTTTAAAGGAAAATATATGGGAAAATATCCACATTTTTGTATGGCATTTCTATTGGCATATACTTGTGTCATCCATTTGGATTGAATGTCTGTTTTTTTAGCATTTTTTTAGGAAAATTTATGGGAAAATATCCACATTGTATTTCTAGTAAACTCGTTTGTAGAGATTATTGTGCTTCATCTAATAGCATTTGAACGGGACACTTGCTATTAGGTAACTAGCGAAATGTACATAACATTGGTTACAATCAGTTGAACGAACCCTTTAAACTATGCCACCTTTAACATTTATGTGAAAGGCCTATGGATTTGACCTGAGTCTTTTCTTGTGATCTAATGGTTGTGGTGGCTTCTTCGTTCTTCATGGAGTTGACCTAGTCCTAACTTGATCAGTGTAGCTCATTCTTTTGGCTTTTGTCTCTTTGTAAGAACTCTCTACAACCCTCTGAATGAATATAGTTTGACTTTTGCATATTCAGTGCTTGAATTGATTTTGGCAGAGATTTAAGCCTACCTGGCTTGGGAATTGAAGGCATTCAGTCTTGCTTGGCGTTGGAGCTGGAACTTGGTTTTGATACTTAGTTGGGGAATGATTTTGTCTTGAACAATGTAGGCATGACCCCTCCCTGTGTGAAGTTTAATTTGCAAGTTGCTTGTTTGCTGTGTTTGATTTCATGGTTTAATGGGTGAATAGCTTGCTGCTTCCTTTGAAGTATGGTTCAGATTGTTCTTCCTTTGAAGTATGGTTCAGATTGTTTATGCTTTGCTCTTCACTTCCCCATACATTCATTTGCTCTATCCATTTATTCATCCCCTCAAAATAGTGTGTATTCGCTAGTCTGAGCAAACCTTTCTTATAGGCCGCATTCCATGAGAATTCGATGAAATTCTTAGCTCAAGCTTTGGAGCTTTGTTGTATCATAGATATATCCCAACGTTACTTTGAGTTTTGTCCTTTGCATGCTTGCAAAGAATGCTCATACTTACCCATTTATCCATGCATTCAGTCTTGGGCGTGATGTGGTTATACTTCGGCGCATGACTTACTTTATTTGGCAGTTCTAAGCTTACAATTGTTTCTAGTTGTAATTGGATAGTTCATTCTCATTTCTGGGCACATATTTGAGTTCTTGTTGAATTGCATATACCTTGAACATGCATGCAGTTTTTTTGCGTTGTCCCTGATCATAACATAATGAAAAGTTACAGCTCGAGTATTAAAATGGGTATGCAAAGCTCGAGCCATGAGTTAGTCCAATCACTGCCCCAAAAACCCTATCGAGACCCTATCTCCTCACTGGCAACACCTTACGTGCTTGGTTACTGTGATGAGCAATTTAGCATGGTTTTGAACTGGCAAGATAACATGAACAACAAATTGATATTCTTATCCCGATCTAAGAATATATCTCAACATTGCATTGAAATTTGTTCGTTGCATGCTTGCAAACAATGCTAAGACTTACCCGTTTGTCCGTGAATTGAGTCTTGGTCATGATGTGGCTATACTTAGGTGACAACTTACCCCTTTTTTTCAATAAAAACCTTGTGAAAAAGTCTTCGAGTACTTCATCATGATCTATGGATGAAAGTGTTGGCCCCTAACCCTAAGGGGATCAACCTCTTACTCCTCATATAGCATGAGGTATTCGATCTAGCTGAAGACCTTTCCTAGGTAGGTTGTGTGGAGTATTGTGGCTTTGTAGATTTTAAATTCATCTAGTGTGTTATCAGAATAGAGTTTTTTCGGATCATAATAGAGTGTTTTAGGAGAGTAATTCACACTATTCATTATTGTAGGTTGAAGTTTCAAATCCAAACTGGGAACCATCTTCAACACAAGATACCCTAAAAGCATAAAAGCTACAACCAATTAAATTAACATTCTAAAAAATTAATACAATATTTTTTTTTTCACAAAAACTGAGAAATTTTGATCATTAAAAAGGGCACGACCGCTGAGTACAAAAAGTGTGCTGGTATAATAATAATAATAATAATAATAATAATAATAATAATAATCTATATAATAATAATAATAATAATCTATTTTTAAGGTCACGACGAAGCCACACCAAATTGGTGTATGAGACCCCCTTGTTTGTGGGACAAAGGACCCCCTCCGCCCAACGATTTGACTGGTAAAGTCTACGGAGGTATACATATCCCCCTCTGGATTTGAACTTGTAACCTCTTAAGAGGAAACACATGTTCTTAACCATTAGGCCCACTCAGGCATAGAAAAAATCCAGCTCCATTACTCCAACTACTATCCAAGATTCCTTTCTACTCCTATAAGACCAAAGTTGGTTGAAACTATTACTACATTGCAATGAATATATCCGGTAAAAAAACACCTAGAATATATACAAAAAAGCAATACATGATTATCTTGGATTTCGAGCCCTACTTCTTGTCACCATTGGTTGGAATACTAAAGGGGACTTTTTCTTCTTTTTGATTACTGTCCAACCAACATTTAGAGATAGAGGGGTCAACGCAAGTCTTGCCATTCCCTCATTTCCTAGATATGGAGGGTTTGAATTTCCTGATGCCTTAGCTCCATCTGCCTCATTTTCCCAACTTACCAATGCAGTGGAGTTGTGGTGAACTTGTGATTCTTTACCCGGATCTAGAGAAGCCGAATCTACTTTTTCCTCGAGCTTTCGAGGAGTTTCTTCTTGCATTTCAGATTGCTCAGTGATCTCTTCTGTGAACTTCTTGTCCTCTATTTCAGATTTTGAGACTTCCAATGGAGGGTCTAGATATGGAGAGTCCACGTCGTATGGCAACAATGGATCTCCATTGGGAACCTCCTTGGGAGGGACCACATCTGAAGAGTTCTCTTTGGAAATAAGTTGATGATCAATGTGGGAGCCAACCCACCAAGTTGGTTTGCGTTGCTTTCGAGATTTCTTAGTACCCCTAGGGCAATGTGCTACCAAGTGACATGTACCAAAACATGCACGACATGAAAAAACAATTTTTTCATAATCCAGCTTTTGGGTCCACAGATAGTTATCCCTTGTCAAGTATATTTCCATTGGGAACCCTTTGCTAAAATCCATTTCAACACAGATTCAAGCATAGGTGTAGATGCTATAGTTCTCTGTTTCAGGGCTTCTAAAATGAAACCCGCCCAAAGCATTATCGATGGCACGAAGAAAGGTTAAGCCCAAAAAATGTAGAGGTAGATTTGGGAGCCTAACCCAAACATGTGCCGAAGATAACGAATCCTTTGAAGGATCAAAAGGAGACCAAGGCTTCATGCATAATCCAGAACAGCCCTAGAACTGGGGACCAGAACTAAAGATCAAATCTTTATCTTCTTGAAGATCAAACTCAACAATGAAAAATCCTTGAGCACGAGCGTGAATGAAAACTTCACCTTTCAAAACTGGCAACCAAGATCTTGACATCCATTCATGAAGATTAACAAGACGAGGCCAGAGACCATTAAAACGACAGATGAGCGCTATGGAGCTGAGACGAGCTAACCTGGAAATAACATTCTTCCTCATAGGGATGGAAGGAGACAAAGCTTCTTGCACCAAACAAGACGAAGGAACAACATTGACATTCCCAGAGACAACATTACTGAAAGAATTGCCAAGATTAACAACAGATCCAGAGGTTGAGCCTTTGAGAAAGCACCCCAACAACGCACCAGAGGACCCAGAGTGAGTAGATCCGAGAATAGGAAGATCAAAATCTAAACTAGAAGCAATGCAATTGGATAAGGGGGTCACCATCGCGTGGGGAAGTCCAGCAGTCGAGGGGGAAATAACCCTGAGCTCCTGCGGCTGGCCAGGGACAAACCCTAGCTGCAAGAGCTGCTGCATGCAAGCAATATTCGCTCCATTCTAAAAAAATTAATACATATTAATACTAAGTAATTATGTTATTATAAAGAAAGATCCCCTTGTTTGTAGGACAAGGGAATAGGGATTTGCTAAAGTCTATAGAGATGTACATACCCTAACCCCCTCTGAATTTGAGCCTATGACCTCTGAGGAGGAAACACATGTTCTTAACCATTAGACCCACTCAAGTATATATATAGTTTATCTAACAATAATTAATACATACTACTAATACATTATTAATACATATTAATATTAATATTAATAAAAATTTATTAAAACTTATTATTAATACATATATTATAAATACATATTATTAATGCATATTAATTCATCTTAATACAAATGATTAATTTTAACAATATTAATACTTGTTATTATTCAAAACAATATTAATATTAATACATATTTTTTCCTTGAAAAAAATCATTATAATCATACATTTTGTTGCCCAAAAGGATAGGATTGTTGATATTATGGTAGCTGCGAGAGATATTAACCTTCACGTGTAACCTTTGATGAGACTAGAATATTCCGGGAAGTAAGAGAAACCCTAAAACATTGGATAATAACCCTAGAAGACAAGACAGCTCAAGATAATACTTAATATTGAGTTATTAGCCTCCAGAAAGAGAAGTCGGCCCAATCAAGTGAGATAGAGAAGTATAAATAGAGGGCACTAGAGCTCATTTGTTACTCTCACACTCACAACTGCATAAGACTAGTGGTGCGCAAGTTTGGAGAGAGAGCGCAATTGTAGTTGTTGCAACTGACATTTTGGTTTTGGTTTGGACTTTCTCTTGGTTATGGTTTGGACTTTCTGCTTGGTCTTTGGTTATTCTTGCTTGGTGCGCTAGCCTTGGAGAAAGGTGTGCTACCTTGGTTGGCTATTATATTGCTTCCAGAATTACTCCGTCTGTCAAGGTTAAGGTGATCAGGGGTAGCCTTTGTGCCTATGGTTGGGTGACAATATTGCTATATTGTCTATATGGTGGAACGAGCACACCTATTTTTCTAACAGGTTATGGACCCACACTATCTTCAGACAATATAACCACTCGAAGATAGATTGGGAGGATTTGCTTAGTGGCAGTTGCAGTTGTAGTGAGAGTTTTGCTGCAACAACGAAACCCTAAGCCTCTTGTTAAGGCACCTTAAGTGAAGAGCTTGACCTAATTCCTGGATAGCCTAGTGCGCCCTAGCCTAGCACACCTCCTGGTACTCTCAACAAGCCAAGGCGTCAAGTTTAAGTTTTTGGTCAAAGTCAAAGGTTGACCAAGTCAAAGTCAAAGGTTGACCAAGTCAAAACAGTCATGACTTACTCTATGAAGTCAGAAAACAAGTTAGAAGGGGCTTCTAAATTTAGAGCATGGGAAACAAGGATTGACCTCATCATTGCCAAGAATAAAGTGTTGGATATCGTGAAAGGAAAGATCATGGAACCACAGTTTGAAGTAGGAAAATAGAAGGAACCTCAGAACGTTGCAGTTATGGAGAAGTTCAAGGACAATGACATCAATGCTATGAGTATCATATTGGACTCTGTAAAAGACCACTTGATACCCTACATCTCTCATCTTGATTCATCTAAGAAGATGTACGATGCCCTAACTAACCTATTCTCAGTTAGAAACATTGGACAAGTGATGAGTCTGAAGAATGAACTGTGTGACATGAAAATGAATGATGATGACAACATAACATCATACTTTGTAAGAATCTCTCAGTTAAGAGATCAACTACAAGCTATTGAGGAAATCATTTCAAAAAAGGAACTAGTAAATATAGCACTCAATGGCCTTCCCAAGACATGGGATGCATTTACCGCAAGCATGAACACAAGAACATAGTATCCCACATTTGAAGAGCTTTGGACTTGCTGTGCACAAGAAGAATCAAGGATTAGCGCAAAAGAGAAATTCCAAAAGAAATATGATGATCAAGCTTTCACAACAAAGTTCAAGAATTTCAAGAATAAGAGGAAGTTTGGCTTAAGGAAGAAACCAAATCAAGAAAAGGATATGTCAAAAATACAATGCTTCAATTGTTGAAAATATGGTCACTATAGGAACCACTATCCCGAGTTAAAGAAAAGGAAGGAAACACATGAAACAACAATTGTCGAAGAAAAGGAGCCCTCAAAGAAAGTTAAGCAGGATGAAGCAGATTTCTTTTTCTAGTCAAGGTAACAATATTCTTCTATAACATAGACCTTGTACATACCATGTTTACATAGTTCCTGTACATATCATGCATATCTATTTCTTAGAAGATAAGATGGTCAGTGAAACAATACCTATGGAAGAATAACAAGATAAGGATTTCTATACGATGACTACAAGTCAAGTAATGTACATGAAAAATATGAAGTACGTTGACAATCTTTGGTGACAAATTCCTGAGGAATCTATTATATAAGTAACAACTTCCAGATAGGCCGAAATCATAATCAAACTTGAAGAGACCTAGAAGGAGCCAAACATAAATAAGTCAGTAATCAAGAGGAAATTATAATAAGACTTGTGACACTTTGCAGAAGGCAATAAAGATGCAGACGAAACCATGGACTCTCTTAGATGGAGGGAGTTGATTGCAGAATTCCAAAAGAAGAGCTTGCATTCATGCATGAAGCCAGAATTAGGAGGGAGCTAATCCTAAATGATATGATCCATTGAAGAATCCATGAAGATTATAAAGTATCTGTCCATGTTCCCCATTGAAAGTAGCAACCATGATAAGCAACATGTGTTCAGTTTGACTCTAGAAGAAGTCTTCTTTGAAAAGAAGCCTTAAGTATCCTTGGTTGTCCATCTACATCTATGTTCCTATGATGAAAGGAAGAAGTTGGAATCTTCAAGAAGGAAGGGCATAAAATCTATAGAAGACTCCATGGACCGCAAGTTAAAGAGGAACAAGAGGAAGAACATGAAGATTCCAAGAAAGAAAGAAAATCCAGAACAACCAGTTATTATACCGAGAATCATAAGACTACCAACATGGTTTGAATCCACTAGAAGCAGTCAAGCAAAAGGAATGAAAATTGTGATGAAGAACAATGTATGTAAGAAATTGTGAAAAAGACTTATGAATGGAAATATTGCGAGATTCAGAACTAAACGTTCTTCCAGAAGGAGGGAGAAGACTATGACGACAACTTGTTCTAGTAAACCAGATATACCTCTATCTGAGCTATTATATTTCTTGCAGTATCCATGGATTGATGTTTACATCAGTTGGATGTAAAAGACCGTTCTTCCCAATAGAGCAATTGAGGAAGAAGCTTATGTAGAGCAATCTCAAGGTTTTGAGGTATACCAGAAAGAGTCCTATGTATGAAGATAGAAGAAGACCTTGTATGGATTCAAGCAACTTGATGCAGAGTATCTCATATACAACAAAAGCATGGAGAAAAATTCCTATGACATAGAAAGTTTAACAAAATGGTTACTCAGAAGTCTAGGATGATGGATTGTTAATCCATGGCAAGCTCCCATGATGACAGATTTGAAGAAGTTGAGAGACTCTAATCCAATAGACCCATCTCTATATCGACAATTGATTGGCTTGTTAATGTATTTGGAAAATACTTAGTCGGATATTTTCCTTGTGAAACGTTTGAGTTATGATATACAACTGCATGGATTTATCGATTCGGATTAGGCAGGGAGTGCAGATGACAGAAGAAGTGCTACTTGGATATGTTTCAGTTTGTGCTTTGCCATGATGTCATGGACTAGCAGGAAACACAAGTCTGCTGCACTCAGTACTGCAGAAGTAGAGTATATTGCAGTTTGTGATGCTTGTATGGAAGTAGTGTGGCTCCATAAGTTGGTTTCTAGACTGCCTGATTAGGTGTTGAATTTGACCGTGATATATTGTGATGATCAGAGCTATGTGAAGCTTTCAGAGAACCCGGTGTTCCATGACAAGTCGAAGCACATTGATATCAAGCATTATATTCTCCGTGATAAAATTCTAGAGGGGAGAAGTGGTTCTCCAATATATCTCCACAGATGAGTAGATAGAAGATATTTAGGTAAAGCCTCTGTCCAAGATGAAAAGATTGCGTACTTAAGGGATAAGATGGGGCTCGTGGAGGCGACTTCCTTATTGAAAAAGGAAGAGATTACACCTAGGTTGGGAGGGAGCATTGACATGTAATTGATTTATGGGGAGTCATTTTCCAGTTCGAAAAATAGTCCAGGTTGGGCAGTCACCTTCCAATCTGGAAAGTGACCCAAGATTTATGACGAACATGAATTTTCCAGTTCGGAAAATGGTCCAGATTGGACAATCATTTTTGTGATGAAAATGGTTCGATAGATTGCTAATGTACCATAGACAATGATTCCCCTTGTGGCCAATGTGGGGGAATGGTCTAGGATAGTCATTCTTCATGGCAGTCACTCCGAGTAGTGTTCAAGTAGGATGGTCCATCTCGTCGGGCAGTCATTCTTTCGAAGTTCACAATTGTGAGCAGTTTTGAAGAATAGTCTGTTTTGGAGGTTGGTGCATGATAGGTATTTCCATAGGAAATGGTCCGGACAGTCATTCCCTAGGGCAGACTCATTCTCTCCAGGTTTCACTATGATTAATGCCGGAGGAATGGACTAGTTAGGTGATTGGTCCAGGTTCAACAATCAGGGACATGCATTCCCTAGGGCAGACTCAGTGTCTCCAAGTTGCATTATGATTAGTGCCGGAGGAATGGCCCAATTAGGTGAATGACCCAGGCTCATAAATCAGGAATAACTATTCTTCTATGCTTGGGAATAATAGTCCAGATAGCCCATGGCTGATGTTTTACTTTCTGAGGGTAGATGCTCTTCCATATCTCACATATGTGAGTGGAAGAATGGCCCAGATGACTCAATTTGTATCATGATATTGTTATGTAGGTTGATATCAGATGATATGATTGCTGTGGAGACTGTATGTCTCTGGACAGTAACTGTATGCTACTGTGGTGGATGTGTTCCACTGGTTGTGACTATGTGTCACTGGTTAGTAGACGTGTGCTACTAGGTGTGGTTGTGTACCATTAGATAGTAGTTGTGTACTACTATGGATAGACACAATTGTGTTATATTGAATGGCATTGTTCTGATTTCCATGGAGACTACCACTAGTGTTGGAGATGATTTCCAGCTAGATGGATAGTCAATGTGCTAATGGACAAACATTCTCTAGGCGGAGAATAGTCTAGGCAGGAATGATAACTGGTGGACAGAGATTCTCCCTGTGGAGAATGGTCCAGGTTGATAGATTGTTGATGTACCATGGGCAACTATTCTTCTAGGACATATGTCTAGATTATAAGAATGGTATGTCTCCTTGAGTTCACAGTAGTGACCAAAGTGGAGAGATTGGTACATGACATACATTTTCCCTGAGTTCACAGTAGTGGTCGGAGGTAAAATGGTCTAGGACAATCATTCTTCTAGGACGTATGTCTAGATTAGAATAATAGTCCTTGTAGCCCATGGCATGGCTTCCAACATCTGTTGGAATAGTTATTCTTCTAGGACATATGTCTAGATTAGAAGAATAGTTCTTGTATCACTCTGTGGAGTGAATGACTTATTCAACATCATGCTCGATTACTCAGATGGAGTATGGCTTGGAGAGATGATGCAATTGATGCTATCAGATGATACTGATAGTGATGATGTTGCTCGTGAGTTGATCTATGTGATCATGAGATAGCCTGTGTGACTATGTTGATGCTATCGGTTGAATGGTCTGTTTTTGCTCAAGACCATTACGTTTAATACCTCCCTAGCTAGGAGGGAGTATTGATATTATGGTAGCTGTGGGAGGTATTAACCTTCATGTGTAACCTTTGACGAGACTAGAATATTCTGGGAAGCAAGAGAAACCCTAAAACATTGGATAATAACCCCATAAGACAAGTCGGCTCAAGAGAATACTTAATATTGATTTATTAGCCTCCAGAAAGATAAGTCGTCCTAGTCAAGTGAGATAGAGAAGTATAAATAGAGGGTGTTAGAGCTCATTTGTTACTCTCACACTCACAACTGCATAAGACCAATGGTGCGCAAGTTTGGAGAGAGAGTGCAACTGTAGCTGCTGCAACTGACATTTTGGTTTTGGTTTGGACTTTCTCTTGGTTATGGTTTGGACTTTCTGCTTGGTATTTGGTTATTCTTGCTTGGTGCGCTAGCCTTGGAGAAAGGTGCGCTACCTTGGTTGGCTATTATATTTCTTCCAGAATTATTCTATATGTCAAGGTTAAGGTTCTCGGGGATGGCCTTTGTGCCTATGGTTGGGTGACAATATTGCTATATTGTCTATGGTGAAATGAGCACACCTATTTTTCTAACAAGGACTCCACTGATTGAGTAGTTAAACAAAAAATAGACTGGTTCACCTCCCAGATGCGGAAAAAGACTTATACTTTCCTTTCCAAAAAACCCCTTCATAAAACAATACATCATCCTTCTCCAAAATTTTACCAATCACACCATATCTTAAAAAAAAAACCAATATAACTTCCAAAATGGACTAAGACAAATTTGAAACTAGGATCTCTAAAAAAACATGATGGCACCGACTTTTGAGCAAAGACTAAAAATGGAGCTCCATGGCATCATATTCGTGGCCATCCCAGAATTCATACATGCTATATGAGTCGATAGGTAGAGAGAGTGCTTCCTTTGATATCTCGTCGGCCTTTCGATTAAGCTCTCTGTAAATGTGCTTGAAAGAATACCATTGGAAGGATTGCAGAGAGGAAAGGATATCCTGAAGCAACGACCCAAGAACTATATTTTCAACCATAATTTTCTTACAAGCCCAATCGATCACCACCTCCGAGTCCCTCATTATTTGAATCTTGGAAATCCCTTTTTTTAAGCGAAGAGGAGAGTCCTCAAAGGAAAGAATTCAACTTTGTTGTTTGTACCCTTGCTTGAAGCATAGCGAATGAAAAAATAATGACTTTGATTCAGAAAAAGAACCACTCCTACTCTGCACTTGGGAGGATGACCCTAGTTGGCCCATCAAAGAAACCCCACAGTATATTGAAATCAATAAGAGGCATGACCATAATTCATTGTTTCTTCTGCTTGGGTTCCAAACGAAAATATCTCAATGAGACTTGCTGTCACATAAGCCAGGATTGCCTAGTCCTAAAAAATTCTTGTGTTTTGAACCCAATAGATGAAATAGACCCAAATACTCATAAAGGACTTAAAATCCTTAACCGATACGTCTTTCATCCAAGCCTGCACGCATTCTACTAGAGAGGCTCTGTTCCAAACAACTTTTGAAGAGAATGAGCACTCCACCAACACCCAAACTTGCTTTGCATATTGACATGAAATGAGTACATGAGTAGTTGAATCTGTATAAGTCTACATAGAGGACACATATTAGGACCCACCCATCCCCTTTTTAGGCCATTATCCCAAGCAAGAAGTTTATTGTTTAAGGCAAACCATAACACGATTTTGCATATTGTTGGTCCTTTGATCTTCCAGATTTTGTCCCACCACCAAAGTCTTTCACCCTCGAATTGATCCTCAACATGAACATTGTATCGAAGCTTGGCGATAAAGTTGCCCGAGCCAAGATTTTTTGACCAGCATAGACAATCTTCCTCCTCTTCAGATAGCCTGATAAAATTGCAACATAATATACCAATGAAGTTGTGCCATTTAGTAGCTTTCATACCAGATAAACCAATGTCTTCTTTTGACTTCCAACTTTGCCTATCCAACTCCTGAGGGTGGCGAGCTTCGACATTCACCAAAGAGAAAATGCCTGCCTAATTCACCAAAGAGAAAATGCCTGCCTCGTGCAGAGACCAAATAAGCCTTAAGAAAGCATCACCAACTCCCATCCAAGGGTCCTCACCAATTCTAACTTTTTTTCCATTCCCTATCTTTCACAGTCCAATTACTGACTATTGGTTGTGGACCCTGGTTATCTTCCCGATTCAGAGGTTTGTTTCAGTCGTGCTTGGACCCAATTCCCTAACGGGGGGGGTGTGGGGGAGCTTGCCCCCCCACAACTGTCGCTAGGGGGGTCCAGGGGGGGTGGCGAAAATTTTTTGTAGCCCCCCTGGCAGGGGATTCAGGGGCATTGCCCCAGAAGCGAAATATTGGGAAAATTTGCCTTGTAAAATATTGTAATTTCGTAGTCAATCTGGACCGTTCATTATAAGGTCGCAGATCTAATGGTAGAAGTTATTTTTAGGGTTTTTTTCCCTAGAAGGCAACCCTCTTTTACGAGAGAATTGTATTGCGGTTGTGTATTATCACAAATATTGTATTCTGAGAGAGGAGACTGTAAGATAAAGAAGAGGAAGTTACACCGGGTGTGTTGTAGGTTGTATCCCTTCATTTTGTTGGATAATAAAAAAGGAATGACCTGACAATTTCTCTGGTGAACGTAGTCCACACACGGGTGAACTATGCATATCTACGTCTCTATTGTATTGTGTATCTTCTGTGTTTATATTTGCATTTGTTTTATTTTATTGCTCCACGACCCTGTTTTTCTAATGACTGGTATCAGAGCGAAAGGTAACTCGTAGGAAAATAGGGTTTCTGGTTCGAGTGGGAGTAATGGCGGAAGATGTAAAGTTTAGGGTCGAGAAATTTAATGGCCAAAACTACCAGTTATGGAAGATGCAGATGGAAGATTATTTATATTAGAAGGATCTATTCCTACCATTGGGCGGAATAACAAAGAAGCCAACGACCATGAAGAACGAAGAATGGGAGGTTCTTGACATAAAGGCACTAGGAATGATACAACTGAGCCTGGAAGCGTCGATGGCTTTCAATATTTCAAAAGAAAAGACAATGAAGGAGCTGATGGACGCATTGACTAAACTGTATGAAAAACCCTTGGCGTCCAATAAGGTATTTCTAATGAAGAGATTATTTAATATGAAGATGTAAGAAGGTGGGTCTGTTGCAGATCATTTAAATGAATTTAATACGGTTACTAATCAACTAAGTTCAGTAAAAGTGGACTTTGATGATGAGGTCAGAGCTCTTCTAATCCTGTGCTCATTTCCATAAAGATGGAATCGCTTGGTCATGGCTGTAAGTAACTCTGTGTCTATTTCAAACACTCTAAAATTTGATGATGTTGTTGGTGTTATCCTTAGCGAGGAAATGCGATGGAAAAAACATAGGTGAGACATCAAGTAATGCGTTAAACATGGAGAACAGGGGAAGACAAAAGGATAGAGGAAATGGCTCAGGGAACCATGATAATTCTAGGAAGGGCAGATCCAAATCTAGACTGGGAAAGATAAAGTGCTGGAATTGTGGGAAGAAAGGACATCTGAATAAAGATTGCAAAGCTCCAAGAAACAAAGAGATGGACAACAAGAGCAAAATCAAGAAACAAATGTAACACGTGATGTGTTACAAGATTCTTTGATTATTTCTGTAGATAATATTTCTAAGTCATGGTTAGTAGATTCAATGGCTTCGTTTCATGCCACATCTCATAGGAAACATTTTCTAGATTATATTCAATGTGATTTTGGACAAGTTCATTTGGGTGATGATGCACCATGCAAAATTGTTGGAATGGGTAAGGTACAAATAAAACAAAAGAATGGAAACCAATGGTTGTTGAAAGAGGTAAGACATGTTCCGGATCTAAAGGAAAATCTAATTTCAATAGGACAATTGACAAGTGAAAGTTGTATATCTATATTTACAGATAAGGCGTGGAAGGTCACCAGAGGATCATTGGTGATAACAAAAGGAGAGAAGGTAGGTACATTGTATTTATGTACTGGTAATACTGACACTTCTATCTCTTTAGCTTCTAGAAGAGTGGATACATCACTGTGGCATCATAGGCTTGGACACATGAGTGAGAAGGGGATGAAGATACTTCACAAAAGAAATTTGTTGCCAGATCTTAAACAAATTGATTTGGATTTCTGTGAGCATTGCGTTTATGGAAAACAAAAGAGAGTTCGATTTCTCAGAGTCGAAAAAGAAAAGAAGAGTGAAAGGTTAGAACTTGTGCATACAGATGTATGGGGATCAACTCAGGTATCATCTCTTGGTGGTTCTCATTATTATGTTACTTTTATTGATGATGCAACTAGAAAAACTTGGGTTTATTGCATTCAACAAAAATCTGATGTTTTTGATACTTTTAAGAAATGGAAAGCTTTGGTTGAGAATGAGACAGGAAAAAGGTTGAAGTGTCTCAGATCAGACAATGGAGGTGAATATTGCAGCAAAGAGTTTGATGATTACTGTTCATACCATGAGATTCATAGAGAGAAAACAGTTCCAAGAACACCACAAGAAAATGGTGTGTCAGAAAGGATGAACATGACAATCATGGAGCGTGCAAGGAGTATGAGATTGCATGTTGGGTTTCCCTTACAGTTCCGAGCAGATGTTGTAGATACTGCTATTTACTTAATAAACAAAGGACCTTCAATCTCTTTGAATAGTGGAATTCCAGAGGAGGAATGGATAGGTAAAAAGGTAAACTATTCTTTTTTGAAGATTTTTGGTTGTGAAGCATGTGTCCATATTGATAAAGAAAATAGAACAAAGTTTGATGCAAAATCCAAGAAGTGTACCTTTATTGGATACAGTGTTAATGATTTTGGTTATCGCTTATGAGATTATGAAAATCACAAAATCATTAGGAGTAGAGATGTCATATTCAATGAGAAGATCATGTACAAAGATCAGTTGCAGGGAAATAAACAAGAAAAAGAAAAACTAGAATACACAGTGCTTGATGAGATCACTGGAAAAGAAATTCCAATGGTACCAGAAAATCAAAATGTACAACAACATGAACAACATGTACCTCAAACTCCTACAAGTGTTGTTAGAAGATCTACCAGGTTAAGTAGACCCCCTGAATGATACTCTCCTTCATTGTATTATTTATTGTTGACTGATTCTGGTGAACCAAAATGTTATGAAGAGGCAATGCATGTATACACTAAAAAGAAGTGGGAGCAAGGCATGAAAGAGGAAATGGCTTCCTTAGTAAATAACCAGACTTGAGACTTGGTTCAGTTGCTTGCAAGAAAAAGAGCATTGCAGATTAAATGGGTTTAGAAGTTGAAGGAAGAAGATGGAGGAAAAAAGCGACACAAGAATAGACTTGTTGTAAAGGGGTTTGCACAAAGAAAAGTATAGATTTTGATAAAATATTTTCTCTTGTTGTTAAGATGACTTAAATTAGGACTATTTTAAGTCTTGTGGCAGTATAATATTTACATTTTGAACAGTTATATGTAAAAACAATTTTTCTCCATGGGAATTTGGAGGAAGAGATTTATATGCAACAACCACAAGGGTATGACGTCAAAGGGAAGGAAAATTTGGCATGCAAGTTGAAGAAGAGATTGTATGGACTAAAGAAATATCCAAGGAAGTGGTATTTGAAGTTTGATAGTTTTATGACAGAACAAGGTTATAGTAGATGTCATTCTGATCACTGTGTTTATTTTAAAAGGCTAGAAAATAGAAGTTATATTATCTTGCTATTGTATGTAGATGACATGCTTGTTGCAGGTTCTAATATGCAAGATACAAATGTGCTCAAGAATAAATTAACTAATTCATTTTCGATGAAGGATGTGGGTGCTGCAAAGAAAATCCTTGGTATGAGAATAACAAGAGACATGAAAAATCACAAATTGACATTGTCTTAGGGTGAGTACATAGAGAAGGTGTTGGAGAGGTTTAAAATCCAGAATGCAAAACTAGTTAGTACACCTTTGGCCAACCATTTCAAATTAACTAAGGAAATGTGTCCCAAGACACAAGAGGAGATAAAATACATGTCCAAGGTCCCTTATTCATCAATAGTTGGCAAGTTAATGTATGCGATGGTTTTCACAAGACCAGATATTGCACATGTAGTGCGAGTTGTGAGCAGGTATATAAGCAATCGAGGTAAAGAATATCAGGAGACAATAAAATGGATTCTCAGGTATTTGAGAGGTACTTCTACTCATGCATTATGTTTTGGAGGTTTAGACATTGTTCTACAGGGATACGCTGATTCATATATGGCAAGTGATAAAGATAACATGAGGAGCACCTCAGGGTATGTTTTTACTGTAGGTGGAACAACAATAAGTTGGATTTCGAAACTGCAAAATGTTGTTTCACTTTCAACAAAATAAGTAGAGTATGTTGCTGCTACAGAGGCTAGTAAATAAATGATTTGGTTACAAAGGTTTATGGAGGAATTGGGAAAGAGGCATGAGAATAACAGGTTGTACTATGACTGTGAGAGTGCCATTCATCTTGAAAAGAACTCAACCTTCCATTCAAAGACTAAGAATATACAACTCAGGTACTACGATCCGTCTTGGAAGATGGTCATTTGAAGTTGGAAAAGAGACATACTAGCCATAATCCTACAGTCATGTTAACAAAGGGAGTAACCAGGGAGAAACTGAGTTCCTGCTTAGTTTCAGTTGGCCTTTAAGCATGAAGGTGAAGATGAGAAATTTTCCAGGTCTAAGGAGGAGTATAGTCTAGCATGTACAACAACAATGGAGTTTTTGTGATCAGTCTCCAAGTGGGAGATTGTTGGTTGTAGAGCCTGATTATCTTCCTGATTTAGAGGTTTGTTTCAGCCGTGCTTGGACCCCATTCCCTAACGGGGGGGTGTGGGGGGGATATTCCTCCACAACTGTCACCAGGGGGGGGGGAAGGGGAGGGGGGACAACAATTTTTTGTAGCCCCCCTCTGGCGTGGGTTTCGGGGGCAGCGCCCCCGAAGCGTGTTTCTGAATCAATCATAAGATTCACTTCATCCAGAGGACCAAAATACACATCTGGTTTCTGCTTCCTGTGCCGGTGCCTCTAGGTGCTGGAGGTTTTTCTACGTTCTTTAGTATTTCTTGGCATTAGGATGATTTCCTTCAAGGGATTGATAGAATCCTTGGATTATATTAAGTCGCTAATTCTGTTGTTGGACAAGGACTAACCCATATTCAGGGAC